>CM065384.1:26325000-26432500 GCA_033060915.1 Euryodendron excelsum | reverse complement strand
GATACCATACGTTTCAGAGATGCATTGGCAGAACAAAGGTACTTGAATATGTTCGGTCTGTGTAAAGTTCTGAATGGACGCTAGATAGATCATGCCTTCTTTAAAAATGAGAACTTTGACTTCCCCCATATCCTTGAGAACCTAGGATGGGAACCTTACACTACTATTAGAGAATATGTATACCCTAAATTGGTTGGACATTTCTACTCTAATCTGATGAAGAAAGTTGGAAGCAACATGATTACCAGTTTTGTGAATGGAGTGAAAATCACTCTGAATGAAGGGACTTTGGCAAAAATTATGGGAGCTGGTTATGGTGGAGAAATGTATTTTGAAAACATTAGTTGAAAAGAACAACTTAGAGTTCTCTTTTGTCATGATATGCCCGAATCCACTCAACCTATAGCCAACAACTTTCCTGTTAAATTGAGATTAGTCCACCATTTTGTAACAACCATTTTCTTACCCAAGGTTGGTGGTTTTGTGCGTGTGACTGAGATGCTCTGTTTTCTTTATTTTTACTGATTACATTGTATCACATATAGTTTGATCAGTATTACATTGCTTAGATTAATTTTAATTAATCTTAATTAGTATTAATCTTCGAAAAATCCAATTCACCCCCCTCTTGGGTTGCCTTTTGGACCGACAAAGTTGACTTAGGGTTAAGGTGATCTAGGGTTAATTGACTTGGCTTAGGTTAACCTAGGGTTAATGTGACCTAGGGTTAACTGACTTGGGTTAGGTTGATCTAGGGTCAAGGAGACCTGGGGTTAAGATGACCTAGGGTTAAGGTGACCTAGAGTTAACTAACTTGGATTAGGTTAACCTAGGGTTGGACAATTAGGGTCAAGTTAACTTAAGGTTGGAAGGTGGTTTTGAACTATAGTTTGGACTTAGTGGTTTTGGAAATGTAGTTTTATACATGAAACTTGAAAGTTTGTTTTGAAAACCATTTTATGAAAACCACTCAAGTGAGTGTTGGGTTCATACAGTTAGTATTTGAAAACTACTCAAGAGAGGGTTGCCTTGGAACCATTTCAACTATTAACTCAAGAGTGCAAGGCTTGTGAAAATCAATATTGGAATTGATAGTTTTGAAGATTTCTTTGTTTCGAAAATTAAAGAGAATGGACATTTAAAAATTAGTTTTGAAAATGAGTTTTTTTGGAAAACCACTCTAAAGAATAAGAGTTCATATGGTTGATTTGAAGACAATCACTCCAAAGAGGACTCCATGAGATTATTCCAACCACAATATTCAAAAGAGCAAAACTTGTAAAAATCAAGATAAAAATGGTAGTTTTGAAAAACCATTTTATGCAAACTAAAGAGAATAAAATTTGAGAACCCTTCTTGAATAGGGTTGTTTTGAAAACCACTTTTGGGGTGTAAAAAATCAATTCTAATAAACTAGGGTTCATATGGTCAAGATGATGAAAAAATCACTCAAGAGAGGGTTCCAAGGGATCATTCCAACCATAAGGTTTAAGAGAGTGGATTCTATAAAATCAATATAGAAGAGAAGAGTTTGAAACAAATGTTATACCACATGAAATGCAAAGAAATACAAGGATGCAAAATGAAGTCAAGGGACTTAAAGGGGGGGTTTTTTCTAAGATATAGAAATTGACCTAGGTTTTAATAAATCAACTCTTAGAACCATTTTTAGGAAAACACTTAGATATGGAATTTGAAGAAGACATAGAAAAAAAGATAGTGAAAGTTTTTACAAAATGATGATGAATATGGAAATGGGGCTAAGCATGCAATACATGAACATGGTAACCATATGTACGGGGGTCATGAATTCATACAAGGCTATAGGCCACACCAAATTGTAATATGCTCCAAGGCTATACCATCTTAAAGTAGGCTAGTGAGAGACTCCCCTATACGGTGACTCTCACAAGCTTTCCTCTAAGCACGAGCTTGGAGCTCTCTTATTTCAAGCATGCAAGAAAGAGGGGTACAAGATGGGAGTTTAAAATAGAGAATAACCTAAGTAGGTTAGGAGGGAGAAGAGAAGAGTGGGGATGTCAAAAATGTAAAAGAGAATACCACCTTTTGCCTTCAAGCACTTTCAAGCTTCTATGGATGTTTTGACTTAAACTTGAATGGCTTTAGAAAGGCTTGAAGGAGCTAGAATATGATCTTTTAAGCATTAGGAGCTTTGTAGGTAGAGTGTATCGGCTAGAGGAAGGTAGAATATAACTTGGATGCTTGGAAGGTGAGGTGTATATAGAATTTCGAGGTTCAGAGGCTATTTCTGCAGAGCTTTGCTACTGTTTTCGATTTTGGAATATGCAAAGAGGGAGACCTGTATTTATAGGCAAGCTGGATAGGGCTGGCGCATGTAGTACATGTGCCTAGGCAAATTTTGCCTTGGCACATGTGCTACATGCACCAGTACTGTTCTACTATATGAATGCCATGTGGCACAATATGTACTAACTCAATCTTAGGGAGCAAGCAAAGTTTTGATCAATCTGATCAAAATTTGGGTGTATGTAGCATACGCTCTGTTGCCGAAAATGTTCGTTTAAACTTTGTATATATAATTGTGCAATCCGAGAAAGATTTGGAGAATTCGATCACGTTCACAATGTTCTCCTAGTGTTTTTTAAGAACCTGAAATTTTTGGGGAGCTTGAAAGGTATTCGGAAGAGTGAGATATCATCTCGGGAAGCATGCATGAAACACACTTTTGCAGAGCGTCTGTGATACGCTTCGAGGATGTTCAAAAGTTATAGTTTTTAGGCCACGTGATCGGGGCCTTCGGGAAGCAATCTCTTCGATCGAACCATACTGATGGAAAGTGCTCTGGAAATATGTTTGAGAATTCCCTAATTTATGAATTTCTCAAGTCGTTTGATAGTGCGTTTTAATAAGGGAATTGGAGAAAAAGACAATCTTGGCAGAGCATCTGTGAGACCTTCCAAGGGTTATTGAAAGTGACAGTTTTCAAGCCATGCGATCGAGGGCCTTTGGAAGCGATCTTTTTGATCGAACCGTATCGATAGAAAGACCTATGAATAGGGTTTTGGAAATTTCCTGATTGACTCATTTCTCAATTCATTTGACGGTACGTTATAATTCGGGAATCGGAAGGAAAAGACAACCCTAGCAGAGCATTTGTGAGATGCTCCAAGGGACTTTTATCAACTTGGAAGTGTTTAGAGTCACGAGACTTACCTTGGATTGAACCAGGGCATATGATAGGATCTGTCGGTTTAGTACCCAAAACCAATGTGGTTTTGGGGCGCGCTCGGGCTGCTAGGGGTAAAACGGTCATTTTGACCAAAATATGTTGAAAAGGGTCAGGATGGATTAGGGTGGCATATTAAGTGTGCCAGACTATTCGGGCATGGTCCTGGAAGATGTTTTCATTATTTAGTGGGACTTATACTGTGATGGGGTGCTTAGGGGCAAAACAATCATTTTGACCGAAATTAACCAGAATCAGAATAGAATTGGACTGCAATTGGACAGGATAGCATATTGAGTATGCCTAACTGTCTAGGAACACCTTAGAAGGGTGGACTTACCATCTTGAGGGATTTTCAACTTTCTTAAAGACGTGTCTACAGGTCTAAGGGGTAGGTTTGGTCATTTTTCACAAAGTCGGGCTAGCAGGCGACGGTGTTAACTTAGGTGTTGCTTCCCGAGACTGCCCGGTCTTGGAAAGCTACTTGTGTGGTGTTCGTCTCTAAGATCGCCTGGTCTCAAAGAGCTACCTGTAGGGTGGTGTTGGTTCCTGAAATCGCCTAATCTCAGAAAACTACCTGTAAGGTGGTGTTAATCCCCTAGATTGCCTAGTCTTGGAAAACTATCGGATGACAGATATTCTATATTAGCGGGTTAGCAGGCACCAGAAGTGAACCATCTGGAATTTGATAAGGTGTTGGTCCCCGAGATCGCCTGATTTCGGGAGACTACTTGGATAACGTTGGTTCCCGAGACCACTAAGTCTCAAAAAACTGCGTGGATGGCGTTAGTTCCCAAGACCACCTGGTCTTGAAAAACTACCTGGATGGCGTTGGTTCCTAAGACTACCTGGTCTTGGAAAGCTGCTTGGAGTGCCTAAGGGCAATTTGGTCTTTTCAGCTTTAATTGGGCCTCGTGGGCTTGGGAAGCCACTGGATTGGAGTTTGAAAGAGTCAGCTTAGGCTCATATGTGTTGTGATGTTTGGAAACTGGATCCGGTCAGGCTGGAGATTGCTAAGCAGGCAAAAATGGGATGCTTACAAGCATCATTTGTACGCCATTACGTCATTTGAGAATAAGAAGACTCCTACTGGTAGAATTTCTTAAGATTATTCGTGTTCTATGGTCGGGGTAGTTATCGCCTTTCTTCGACAGTTTTTAGTCTGTATGCTCCCACGCTGACCTGGGACACAATTTTGTGAGGACCTTCCCAGTTAGGGCCAAGCTTCCCATATGTTAGCTTATTCATTGCCCCGAGTACCTTCCTTAGCACTAAATCTCTGAGAGTGAAGGCTCTTAGCTGAACTCACTTATTATAAGATCAGCTTAGCTGTTAATGATATCCGGTAAGTTTGTGTAGGGCAGCCTCTCTCTTTTCTTCAATAAGGTCGATGTTCTTTGCCAAAGTTTGATCGTTAAGGTTGGGGTCGAAGGCTACTGATCTAATGGTTGGAAGTCTAACCCCTAAGGGTATTACTGCTTCCACCCCGTATGCCATTAAAAAAGGGGTTTCTCCAGTAGATCACCTTGGAGTGGTTTTGTAAGACCATAAGACACTGGGTAGTTCTTCCACCCATCTTCTTTTAGCTTTTTTCAGCCTCTTTTTGATCCCATTTAGCATAGTCTTGTTTAATATTTTGGCTTGCTCGTTGCCCTGCGAATAGGCTGGCGTTGAATAGTGGTTTCTAATCCCAAGCTCACTGCAAAATGCTCTAAACATGTTGCCGTCGAACTGGGTGCCGTTATTTAAAACCAGTGCACGGGGTACCTCGAATCTTGCAATAATGCTCATCCATGCAAACCTTTTAGCATTAACTTCTCTGATAGTCGACAAAGGCTCTGCTTCCACGCACTTTGTGAAGTAGTCTATTTCCATTATGAGGAACCTCTTATTCCTTGGAGCTCAGGGCAGCGGTCCGATTATGTTCAACCCCCATTGTGTAAAAGGCCAAGGGCTGGTGATAGTTGTGAGGTCCTCAGCAGGCTGGTGAATTATTGGCAAGAACTTCCGACACTTTTGGTTCGATCTTAAAGGTGCTCTATTATCCACAAGTGCATGGTTAACGGTTGTAGTTTTATCTGAAAAGTCCAGAATCTTATTTTCTCAAGGACCAAACCCAATATAAGCTATTGACACTAAACTCCTACTAAACTAACTTGGATTGAATAGAAATTATGTGAATTAAATCTAAAATAAAATAAAAAATAAAAGAGATCGAAAATCTTTTGAATTTTGATGAGTGTTTTAAATTACTAAACTATTGCAATGAAAATAAAAGTAATTAAGAACTAGGCAATTAAGTTAAAATAAATGGAAATTAGATTTAAAGCAATTAAAAGGGAATTGGGCTTATTAATCTAATCACCCAATTCGTCTCAGACTTTCAATTTAGTTGATAACTTAAATCAAATACAACAATCAAGAGTGTTTAATTCGGAAGATTTAACCTTGAAAACCAATAATTCTCAAGCAATTGAAATTAAATTAATGGTCGATAGGAGAATCAAATGTTAATACCATCGATTTAAATAGGGCTAATACCAATTTGGGAGATTAAGCATTGAATTAGACAAACATAATCAATAACCTAGGTATTCTGAGGCATCTCGGAATCAATTGATGTTAATGAATTCCTAGCAATCATAGATTAATTATCTAGTAAAGAGCTATAGATTAATACCATTGATTTGGGTGATTAAAATCTCCAAACTTAGTGAATAATCTAAGTATTCTAAGATGTCCACATGCAATTACTAAGAATTATAAATCTAGAGAAATAAAGCAATAAATTCATGAGATACCTCTATTAAAAGCCTTGGATTCCTTGAGCGACCTTCCCAATTGAACCCAATTTAAGAAGCTAGCTACTTGAATCTATTAGAGAAAGTATGTAGAAGTAAAGAGAAAACATGAAGAATTTAAATCTAAATTTTACTTAAACAATAAAAATGTTTGGTTGCAAGAAAAATAAAGAAAAGTGCAAGAAAGTGAAGAAAAATACAAGAAAATGGAAAAAAATTACAAACCTTAGCTTTATACTACTCCTTCAAAGCTAAATCTAAGCAAAACATGAAGAAAAAATGGGGAAAGCCCCATAAAAGAGCTGCTCCTGGCCCCCTCTAGCTAAAACTTACCTTAAAAAAAACCCTAATTCCCAAAAACTTGCCCAAAGCTAGGTTTAAAACTCCTTTTCTGTGCAAACCATCTTAGGGGCGTTTGACGCGCATTCGGACGCACTTCAGATGCAAAAAAGGCAATCTGCCTGGCTTCAAATGCAAAAAATACAACATGGAATTACTATTTACGGTCTAGACAGTACTGTTTACTATTCAGACGGACTTTAGATGCGCGCCAAATGCATAGTTTGGACGGCCATTGTTAACTGTTCGGACGGGCACTGTTCACTGTCCAGACAGACACTGTTTACCGTTCGAACGACTAGAAACCTTACAGCTTGATTTTGACCATCTTAGAGATTGATTCAGTTGATGCACATTAGAGAAAAAGTTGTAGTTCTTGAAGGCTTCTTTCTAATGATGCAAAAATCAGCTCAATCAAACATTGGAGTAAAATTTTATAGCTATAATACCGAGACAGTTTTGACTTCTCATCACTGGTTTATTCGTTTTGAACCCACTTTAATCATTCTTTTGATTTTATTTGCTTTTATTAGCTTTTATGACCTATAAAATACACACAAAACATAATCAAACACACACACACACACACACACACACACACACACACTTATATATATATATGACTAAAATAAAATAATTAACACAAATCTAAGTCTAACAAGGTGTGAATTAAAGGTCTATGATTATACTTTTATGGTGTAATCAACTTCTCACATTTTTTGGTGTAATCAACTTCTTACTTGAGAATTGTTGGTTTTCAAAGTTAAATCCTCTGAATCAGACACTCTTGATTTTTGTATTTTATTTGAGTTATAAACTCGATTGAAAGTCTTGGATGAATTGAGTGATTGGATCAATTGAGCCCAATTCCATTTTAATTACTTTAAATCTAATTTCAGTTTATTTTAATTTAATTGTCTAATTGTTAATTACTTTTATTTTCATTGCAATAGTTTTTTAATTCAAAACTCTCATCAAAACTCAAAAGATTTTCAGTCTCTTTTATTTTTCTTTTTATTTAGATTTAATTCACATAATTTTCATTCAATCCGAGTTAGTTTAGTGTCAATAGTCTATATTGGGCTTGGTCCTTGAGAAAATACGATTTCGGACTTCCTGAATAAAACTACAACCGTCAACCTTGCACTTGCGGATAAATAGAGCACCTTTGAATGCGAATTAGCGTATCCTCGTGGTGCTTTACCATGTGTACCTTGCCTGCTTTTACATTTGTGGCGCATACTATTAGGAAGCATTGCTTAGCTGCCACTTGGTCTCCTCTTATCTCTTTTACTCCTCCTAGGGTCGGAAGTAGATCAGTTGGTGGTATAAAGATGGTATGGCCTTCATGGGGTGCAACCATGTCCGACCCATGATCGCGTTATAGGGGGAGGATATATTGACTACTAGAAACTCTGTTTGGATAGTGATCCTTCCCATGGTTATCTAGATCGCTACATTTTCCAAAGGCCAGACCGGGTCTAAGTTGAATTCAATTAAGGGGTTCAAAGATGGTTGGAGATTGGAATCCTTCTATCCCAATTTTTTGAAAAGGTCGTTATACATGACTTCGGAGGAGCTCCCCTAATCAACCAACATCATTTTTACGTCGCAATCCCTTAATCATAGTGTTACTACCAGTGCGTCATTATAGACCAGTTGTACTCCAACTAAGTTGTCGTCAGTGAAGGTTATGACCTCAGCACTACTGTCAACGTTAACCTTTTTGTTTGGAGGTTCTAATAACATTACCTTCTTAAGATGCGGAGCCTTTTGGATATTGGCCCAGTATTGTGAGGATCTACTGCTGCCGATTTTGCCGACCCATAGAGGACATTAATTACCTGGGCTGGTTTTGTTTTGGCTTCCCAGTCGACATACTAGTCAAGATGACCAGCCTTTGCCAATTCCTCCAAGTGATTCTTGAGATTTCAGCAGTTTTCTATCTGATGCCCCTTTTCCCTGTGGCAAGAACAGAACTTCCTTTGGTCTTGGGCAGTGGGGGCTTTTCCTAACTTTAGGGGCCATTTGAAGAAAGTCGTATCCTGTATCTGAGGCAAAATCTTATAAATCAGGTCTTTGAAGACCGTGTTAACCCCTTCTATTGTCTTTTTGCCCCGATTGTTACTATTCTCCTTACGTTTGGGCTTTTTACTTTCACGCCCATCTCTTTTCTTAGTTTTCTCCTAATCTTTTCATGCATTAGCTGAGCAATATCTTCCTCAACCCATGCATACTGTTCGATTCTTAACATCAGGTCTTGTATCCAGGTGATTGGTTTCTTCACGAGGGATTGCTTCAACCGATGTTCGTTGGGCATGCCGATCTTGAACTGTGTAACAGCTAATTGCTCATTACAATCCTTGATTTCGTTGTAAGCCTCCCAGTAGCGCTTTACATACACCTGTAATCTCTTGTCTTCCTTTTTCTGTAAGGTCAGTAAGTAGTCCACCTCCTTAGGCTGCTTGCTGTTTGCTATAAATCAGTTGGTGAATAACACGACAAGTTATCTCCAGTTTGAGACTGATCTGGACGGTAGCTTGTCAAACCATTGCAGGGCAACCTCTCGTAGGCTTGATGGAAAAAGTCGGCACATAAGGGACTCGTCCTCACTTCATAGTGCCATCATCTGTTTGTAGTGCCGAACATGGGTAATGAGATCTGTCTTCCCATCATAAGGAGTAAATTTTGGTGGGGTGAATTTTCTGGGAGGTCAGCGGGCCTCAATCTCTTCTATAAAGGGGGTGGAGGCAATTTGGTCAGAGGCCCTTCTAACAATATCCTAGGCTATTCGTCCCTTATGGTGCTTATCCCTGTTGTCTAGCTGCTCATTCAAACACCTGTCCCAATCCTGCTGCTCTAGATCGGGCCTTGTCGGGTCTCTAGCTGGTGTCTGATTTCTCTAATGTTGCCGATCTTCCAGTCGGTCCGTGTAATGCCTAGTATTGGAAGCATAGCTCCTAGTCAAACGTGCGGTAGGGGGGCTCGTGTTTCTTGAATTCACTCTCCTCCTTCTATGCCGATCTGGGAATCGGTCGGGTACTTGTCCATCTTTTTTGGTTATCACCCCCTCATAGCTTCAACTGTTGACTTGAGGTGGGCAATCTCTTTGTCCCGTTGCTGGAGTTCCCACTTAGCTGCTCAGGGTGATAAATTGCTGGGTACACGTCCACTAGAGGGTGATGTATTCAAGTTCCTACGATAGTTCCTTTAGGGATTCAGATTTTTGACATACTGTGGAGCTTGTCGTAGGCCTTCCTGTCTTCCTCGCTGGTTGGCTCTAGGGACTTGTATCTCTAATTTGATCAAACGTCCTCCCGGGGTTCGTACTGAATCATTGTGATGACTTGATCAGTAAGTGTCGTCACGACTATGAATATCATGGCTATCTTCTAGCTCCCTGTTGGTGGGATCGAATCCTCCTCGGAGAAAGCTGATACTTATCGTTGTGTAAACTGATTGCTCCTGAATAGTGCAATTTATATCTGTCAATGTGCGGTTGCGATGCAGTAATAATATCTTGGTAAGTTTGAGATCGATCCACAGGGAACACAAGAAATAAACTTTATGAATAAGGTCTGCAATTAGGACAAAATAATAATGAACTCAGAATCAATTAAAATTGTAGAAAAACTTCCAAAAAGAAAATAAAAATCAATTGTTTGAGATGATTGATCTAAATTATCCGACAATAAAATTAAAATAATTTTAAGGAATTTGTTCAAATATGATAAAAGGTCTTGGCAGGGTTTGATCCAGGAATAGGCCTACAGGTAGATTCCCATGATAGTTTTGATTAAAGAAACTCAAGATTCGATTACCCTTTCTGAGTTGATATTCAGTTATTTACTAGTGTCCATACCAGGGTCCCATTCATACCTGTCCCAGTTTATAAACCTATCTACAAGGTATGTTTGAAACTTAATCAAGAACAGTAGATTTCTAAAGTACTCTTAATAGGAATATATATGCAATTGTAATCAATATCCTTATCAGAAATTCTAGGTATACGTATCCCTGCTTACAAATCAGTTTATACATACGTACTAGATATGATCAAGAATATTGTTTTCGAAGATATTCATGGGTAAGACAATGAATCTTGATCCAAAATCTTAAAACTTTGAAAAATAAATAACTATCTTGAATCTCTACCTGTAACCTAGTTACTTTCTCAACCTATACCAAGAACGGATTTAGTTACTAGAAAACATGATAAAGAGTGCAAGAATGGAAATAAAAATTAAAGAAATAAAATGCTACATCAAAGAAATATAATCTGAAATTCACAATAAGAACAAGAAAGAAAACTAAAGATAAAAACTAAAGGTTAAGATGCTCCCTCGAAAGACGAAGAGATTCGTAGCCTCCAAAGGATTGGATGATTCCTCCTTGCAAACCTTAGAAAAACCCTAGAATTCTTCTCCTCCTTCAGAACATAGAACTCCTAAACTTATTCTACTACTTACTAATCTATCTCTCACTAAAAAGTGAATAAATCTATATATCCCGTTAGTCAGTCATACGGACGACTTCTGCCAAGTGCTCAGATGGACTGGATCACTTCACGAAAGTTGTAGGTCTCAAAAATTTATGTGAAATTAACATATTATGGGCCTGAATAGAATTTTTGGTTCGCAAGATACGGGCTTCCAAAGTTTCAGCTCTGCGTGCTTCAGCCACTTGTACCTTGACAGCAACCTCTTGAAACCTATGATCAAATTACATTCGAAATCACTCCATTTAAGCTCAAAACCCACACAAAACATAATAAACTTAATTAATATCAAAACATAACTAAAAAGACATATATAAGCATAAACTAATGCTAACAAAGTACTAATTAAGGTAGTATAATTGCACTTTTGAAGCACAATCACACCCCTTACCTAGGTTTTTGCTAGTCCCTAGAAAAATACTAAAACCAAAAACATAATCTTCGCTTTCGTAGAAGTTATGAATGCATTTATCTTATGCATCAAGTCTTTAAACCCCTAGGTTACCCCTAGTGGACGAGTGATGTTTCGTGAGGGCTTGCAGTGATGATACCCACAAACATCTATTCATTTTAAACAATCAGTGGTAAAAAGAACAATTAAGGCATATGGGAACTTACTCAAGGTAATTCTCAACTCAACATCCATCATGGGTCATGCAAGGTTATGACATGAAAGTTACAAGAAAATGCACATGTTAATACACTAACAATGCAACATAACCCGAGTGTATCAATATCATGCACTAAAATCCTTCACGCTTTGATTCAAATGCTCACAAGGCATACACTCACAAAAAATATGAACACATGGGTCTCTCAATGGAAAGCTCGTCATAAGAGTAATTGTATAAATCATGCAATACGAGCAATCCAATAACAAAAACCGCCAAAATATAAGTGTATAGGACTTGACATAGCCTCATGAAAGAATACCCACAGTCAAAGTAATAATCAAGAAATTAACAAAGATACTTATACTTAAAAGAATTTTCAACTCATGTATAATTCAGATCAACTACAACCGTCTGTATGAAGAAGAAAAATGTATAGAGAGACAAAGAATAAACTACTCACAACATTGATGCTCAAGGCATCCAATGATCACTAAAACCATGCTTTCAACTCCTATTGCATATGATAATGCTTCTCAATTTTTTTTCATTCTTTTTTTTCCTTTGTCATCTGTTTTTTTTCCCTTTTTTTTTTTCTTTTTTTAATGATTTTTCCTATCTCCTTTCTTCTTTTTTTCTTTTTTTTTTTCTTTTTCATCGCATTATAAATACATCATCCCCTTCTTTTCAAGCTCTTTACTAGCACCACAATCACATCTCTTTTATAGGAAACATTTCAACAATGATTTGGCTCTATTAAGGATGATATATACAAGGCTCAAGGGACAAAATCTAGAAATTATGTGTTCAAGAAGAATAGAATGACCTAAAAACATATCCGAAGTATATTAAGTTTGAAATTCAAAAGAGTATAAGTATCAATAACCTCAATCACTACCTAACTTATGAATCAAAATCAAGTGTAATGAAGCCATTGAAAGAATAGAACATGAAAGAAATATCCTCGAGTAAATGTAAATCCCCTCCAAAAAGAAGATAAATTGGCCCCCAAAGCTCACAAAGTACAATCTCCACTATTTATGGATGAAAAATGCACAAAATCATCAACACAAGAAGTCATATAACACGACAATGAATCATAACGTAGTCTCTTGCTTGTAATGTTTTCATGGCAAAAACTTGTAATTAATCATCATAAGAAGTTAATTCGACAATTAAGCTCAAGTTTAGTCCAATGAATGCTTCCAATCATTCTCAATTTCAAGATTGCATTGACATGAACATAAATATGGTTCTAAAAAGAAACATTTTCAACACTCCTAACATAAATAATACTAAACAATAAAAACATAAATGAAAGTGTTGAAGATACTGACCATGACCGATGAACCATATGCTACTCAACTCTTACCAACTCAGTCTCGGTCTTCAAAGGCGAATCAATGTGAGCACACCTATAACTGGTTAGCAAGGCATAACAAAGTATATTTTGTCATTTTGTTTTTTTTGTTTTTTTTCTTTCTTTCTTTTTTTTTCAAAGAAATAAAGTACCCTAAGAAAATAGAAATAAAGCAAAACAAGGAAAAGAAAAAACAAAATATCCTCAAAGAAAATAAAATACTAATAACTATACAACTACTAAATTAAGTTTTTCTCAAAAACTCTAAAACAAACGGGTAGGACCATGCCCCAGAGCCTTCGAAGTCGAGGCCATCGAAGTGTGACTCTTCAACGAATCCACCTCCGCCTTCAACTCAAAAATTTGTGTTGAGTCAAGGTTGATCCTTGTTGACTCAAGGTTAATTCCCATGTTAATTTTGATGATAACTAAACCTTGTGTTATTTTACTAATGAATCTACTTAGCGTGCAGATTAACAAAGTTCATAACTTAGACTTAAAGTTGAATCTTAAGTCTAATACATGTTAAAGAGAATGCACAACAAGTTCAAGAAGCAAGCAATAAATTCAAAGAGCTATGCAATGAACCAAACAAAGGAGTGTCGCCTATCTCTACTTCAAGCAAATTTCTTACATTCGAAGAGATTGAAGGTGTTCAAATAAAGCTTCTATCAAGTATGCATAGATTAAGTGAAGATTGATTTGCACTAGACTGAAGACTTCATCAGAATATGCAAAGATCAGTTGAGGAGGTGCAATGCTTAGTTAAAAGATGTATTGTTTGTTGAAGAGTTTGGAAAATGCTCAAGAGATGATTTCATCTGGTATGCTAAAGACCAATTCAAGATAATGTGATTGAAGTTGTTGAGAAGATGGCTCACAATGAATATCTAATCTCTACATGGAATCCAAGTGAAGAATTCTTCTACAAAGGATCAATGAAGACTAGATGTATGAAGAGACTTCATCATGTCTGCAATGGTCTCATTGAAGTGATCTTTAACAAAGAATGAAGAATTACTAATAAAGAGAGAAAATTAGAAATGAAGCATTGTGAAGCTCTACGTAGTTGAGGAAGCTTTGGAAATGAAGAAGAAAAGATGAACATTGACCTAATAAAGCTTTGACTGTTTGAGATTCACGAAGAAGATCAATATTCAATGATTGATTCAATTCAAATTGAATAGAAATTAACTCTGATGAGTTAAAGAGATTTGATTGATCATCATACCGCAAAGATATATTCTTTGAAGATCTTATACCTATGCTAAGATAATCTGAATCATTGGAAGATAGAATACAGAATTCTGGGCAATGAGGGGACTCATGGAAATGAGGAGTCGCCTCCTAATCATAGGCGTGAAAGGCCTGGAGACAAATTGAACAATGAGGGGACTCATGAAAGTAAAGTGTCGCCTCTTGATCATAGAAGCAAAAAGGGCTGAAGACAAATTGGATAATGAGGAGGCTCATGGAAACGAAGTGTCGTCTCTTGAACACATAAGCAAAAAGCCTAGAAATCAAATAGATAATGAGTGGACTCATTATCATGAAGTGTTGCCTCATGGAGTCAGAAGTAAAAGGCTTAAAGATGAAATGAACAATGAGCGGACACATGAAGACGATGAGTCGCCTCTTGGTAGCAGAAGTAAAAAGGCTTGAAGTTTAAATGATCAATGAGCGGACACATGATAATGAAGTGTCACCTCATGACAGCAGAAGCCGAAGATGTGAAGACAGAATGAACGAGGAGTCACCTCATTGATATGAAGAGCGGACTCATAAACTTAGTGAACATCGTCTAATAAATGCAGAAGCAGGAAGTGTCGACTCCACAGACTTGGAGCTGACTCTCTCTGATATAACGGCTATTTTTCTTAATGTTATAACGAACTGGACGTGCATTTATGATACTCAACCAGCTCCAACGGATGGAATCAATGCAAGGGTATATATACTAGCCTCCAACTGCATTTATATACAAGAATCAAGAGGAAGAAACAATAAGAGATAAGAATCACTGATCAACCTGATATTCCTGAACATTCTTCCTGTTTCATTCTTGAGTGAGCTTTGATTGTAAAGCTACTCTTGCTAAAAAGTTTGTTTGTTACTTGTATATTCATATACACTTGTAATTGAGAGTTTGGAGAGTTCTCTTGTGAAAGCAAAACTCTTGTAAGTTTGAGTGGAGTTTGGACAAAATCACTTGGGGATTGAAGAGCTCGGTAAGGAGTTCTTTGTAAAGCGAGCTGAGTACTTTGTCAATCAGTGGCCCATCTTGTAATAGGTGATTACATAGTGGAAGAAGACTTCAAGGAGGTCTTAGGGTGAGGACGTAGACCACGGTTTTTGGTTGAACCTCGGTAAATCTGTGTCTCTCTTCTATTGCTCTGTTTTCTTTGCTTCTATTGATTACATTGCTTTGCACATAGATTAATCACTGCTATATTGTTTAGATTAATTTTAATTAATCTTAACTTGTATTAATCTTCGAAAGAAACCCAATTCACCCCCCTCTTGAGTTGCCTATTGGACCAACAATTTGCCTTTGCAAGGATTCAACAGTTACGAATGGAGTGGACATGGCAGGTTGTGGCTGTCGTGGAACTAAAGTGGGTAGATCACTCTGCTGAAGTGCTTGGGTACTCAAAGCATCCAAACCGGATAGTGGATGACCCGAATGTGCAGTGGTGTCTGAAGGCAATGTAGGCACTCCAACCTGCTCCAAAAGTTGGGTAATGAACAATCCATAGGGTAACCCGCCAGATGAATAGGGTGCTTCCCTCATAACAGTCAGCATCATAGTAAGTAGATCAATCGTATACCCTTTACCGATAATGTATAGCCAAAAACACCAATAGTGATTTACAACAACACCCGAATCCACTTCAGGGAGAAGGTTTGAGAAAAGAATCAAATTCAATAGCCGGTACTCCCTTTTTAAAGACGACACGGGTATGATGGAATGATGACCCGTTGATGGTATTTTCTGTAATTCCGCGTAAAGCACATCAATAGGAGGTGAACTTCCTTCAAATAGCTTAAAATTCAGCCTCGAAACCCGTGGCAAGGTTAGAAGTTCACAAATATCATTCGCTGCAATCGTAATCATGTGTCCTCTTACTTTGGATTGAATGGAGAGCTCGGGTGTCTCAGACACGCTCGAATATGCATAAAATTCTCGTACCATATCAACGTTCACCTGGCCTTCTCTCCTTAACACCGGGAGCCAACCCCTCTATATGAATGTAGATTTCAGAAACCTATCAGCAAAATCTGAAAGTTGCACTCGACATTCAATCAACACTTGCCGCCCCTAAAACGATTTTAGGTACATATCCCTCTCCCGAGAGTTAGCGAACTGTTTGATTCCCTGTGGTGATTTATTCTTACTCCTTTTGAGTGACATGGTTATCAATATTGCTTTATTTGTCCTGTTCTTAGGAAAACTTATAAAAATGAATAAACAAAATACAATAAAGAAAAGGAATGACATAACATAAATTAAGATAACAGTACTCCATTAACATAAATAAATAAACAAAAACAAACACACACAGTTCTAACTAAAATAGAGTTTTAGACCGCCATAACGTAACGCACAATCTAAACTCATAAATATAAACATAACATCCAAACAGAAAAAAAAACATAAGAGTTTTAGATCAGTTATACAATAACCCAGAATGCTCATGATCTAAACTCAAGGAAACACTATCCACTACATATCAGTAGACGGATCCTACACCGAACGGGATATCTCTCTCTGTAGCTCCTCAATAGCTTGGCTATGCCGCTTCTGCTCCTTGTCAATCCGATCAAACCGGCCATAAACCTCCGTCTGAAAAGTTCCAAAGGCATTGGCATGAGCCTCCAAAAGCTAGGTGTGGTGTTGTTGCGTCAGTGCCGGCAACCCTAACATCTCTACTACCTTATCCAATGAAGACTGCGCACACGACCACTTTCCTCAGCTGATGGTCCTCCTTCCCCCTCTTCATCATCATCCTCGGCCCTCTTCCTCTTGTGACTCCTATACTGTGCTTCTGACTTGCGAATAGAAGTCATATTGATGGCACTCATGGAAGTTTTTCTTAAGAAGAATGAAGGTGGGTAGATTCCAGACTCAAGGATCAGGGAGGTAAGCATACACACAAATGGAATGTTGTCCCCTCGGGTGATATTGGTGGCATCATGATAGAGCTGGAGGAACATATACCTCGGCAAGTCTATGGTCTTCTGGGTTCCAATGGCCCACATTAGCTGGGCTCGGGCTAAACTGACCTGGGCATAACGGGCCTGGGGTAACAAACTATGGCATGAAAAAAGAAACAGTGGAAGGTATCTCAGTTTTAAAAACTTTTTTTCACATTGGGTCTTCCCCTCAACCTAGGAATGATCTTCTTCTAGAATCTCCCGTGCCATCTCAGTGAGGCTCAAAGTCCCAACCCTATGGCAAAACTCGGCATTAGGCTCACGCCTAAGCCCATAATGATGACAAAAGGTGGCCGGGGTAATTACTATATCTCTCCCTCTCACCCAAGTCACTAGCCTCTCTTGACCTTCATTTTTGTTTGCCTCTCGGATATTAGTCATAAGTTCCGCACAAAGGGTTAAAATGTATTCCCCCATATAGTCGGCTAGGTCTTTCCAACCCCGTCTCTCAAATTCAGCTTCTAAAGCAAACCCACCCCCAAAATTCCACAGTTCTATGTTCCGTTCTACGGCCGCGGCTTTACTTGCCCAAGTTTTCCTAAAGTCTAAAAAGGCTTGATGACCGATGAAAATTTCTAGGTCATAGTCCGAAGAATAATCAGGTTCAAAGGGTTCTATGGCCAAAGACTTTTTAGAGGATTTTTTACTTCCTTTCGGTGCCATCAAAACAACTTCTTAAAACAAATCGCAACACATACCATCACACAATCACAATTATAGCATAATCTCACTCCTAACTAGCATAAATATCAACGAAAGCAATTCGAAAGAGGTTGCGTAGTTACCTTGGAAAATAAAAAGGCGGGAAGTTGAAGGGTCACGACTCTTCAAACTGGCAGGACTTCATCACCTCGTTCTAACGCTCTCTTTCTCTCTCTAAAACAGGAATTTTGTGGTGTGCGAATGAGACAAAACAGAGAAATTCGGAGATTTTATAAAAACGTAGGGGCGTTCGGACGGGGAAAGATGGGCGTCCGGACGGGTAGTATGCATCCAGACTGTCCCTAAGAGGCGTCTGGACGGGGTCAGAGCGTCCAGACTGCCAGTGAGCTTGTCATAACAGACTTAAAAATTTTTCTAAGGCACAAAAGGCGTCCGGACAGGGCGTCCAGACGGACAGTAGCCTTGCAACTCGAACTCAAAATTTTTTCTAAGTGTCGGGAGGCATCCGGACGGCCTGTCCGGACGGCCAGTGGCGTTGCACAAACCGTTCGAAAATTTTTCTAAGCCACGAAAGGCGTCCGGAAGGGCAGTGTCTGTGTTCTCCGACTACGAAAAAAATTCTAAGTGTGTAAAGGCGTCCGGATAGGCCCTGAGGGGCGTCCAGACGGCCAATATTTTTAATTTTTAATTAATTATTTTTATTATTATTTAAAAAACATAGTGTGCAATTCATCACAAGAATGATCTCCTCCCCCCGGCCCCAAAAAAAAAAGAGTTTGCACATTGCCCTTAATGGACGCAAGAGGAAAGAGAAGGACACAAACTTAGTGATGAAAGACACACTAGCCATTAGAAAAACAAAACTACTATACACAATTACCCCTATGGTTATTACTCTAATGGAGAAGGATCTTCGAGACGTAATGTCTCTATTTTTGCCATAAAATTCTCAACATAATGTTTTAGATGATGACCATTGACTGTGAATTGATTGTCATTTGTGGGGTTTTGAATTTCAATGGCCCCATTCTTGCGGACATTCTTCACTATATAAGGTCTCGACCATTTACTATGCAACTTTTCGAGAAACAAATGTAATGGGGTGTTGTACAAAAGGACTTTTTGAACAATGTCAAAAGATTTTCGAGAAATGTGTTGGTCGTAAAGAACTTTCATCTTCGCCTTAGAAATTCGTGCATTTTCATACGCGTCATTACGTATTTTATCCAACTCTGAGAGTTGAAGTTTTTGATGATGTCCAGCGTCGTCGGGGTTTTCATTCATTTGCCTAATGGCCTAATAAGCTTTGTGTTGAACCACAACGGGTAAATGGCAAGCTTTGTCATAAACGAGCCGATAGGGTGACATGCCTAACTGTGTTTTGTATGCAGTCCAGTACGCCCATAGTGCATCCACCAACCTTAAGGACCAATCTTTGCGGTTGAGGTTCACAGTTTTTTCTAAAATATGTTTTATTTACCTATTGGCGAGTTCGACTTGGCCACTGGTTTGTGGGTGGTAGGGTGTTCCGACTTTGTGGAGCACTCCATATCTGCGCATCAGGACCCCAACGGGTCTATTACAGAAGTGGATTCCACCATCACTTATAATAGCACGAGGCATCGCAAATCTTAAAAAGATATTTTCTTTTAGAAATTTAATCACCACTGAGTGATCATTTGTATAGGATGCTACTGTCTCTACCCACTTAGATACATAATCAATACCCACTAAAATGTATATATGCCCAAAAGAACTAGGAAACGACCCCATAAAGTCAATGCCCCAACAATCAAATATTTCTATGACAGTTATGGGATTCAAGGGCATCATATTTCTTCTAGTGAGAGTACCTAGTCTTTGGCATCTATCACAAGCAGTACAAAAAATATGGACATCTTTAAACATAGTGGGCCAATAAAATCCACATTGGAGGACTTTGACAATTGTTTTCTTGGTGGAGAAGTGCCCACCACAAGCATATGAGTGGCAAAAACTAATTATGGATTGGAATTCATTATCTGGTACGCAGCGTCGAATCACATGATCAGAGCAATACTTATAAAGGTATGGGTCATCCCACATGAAAACTTTAACATTTCGAAAAAATTTCTTTTTATTATTAGATGACCACTGAGCAGGAATCTTACCTGAAGCCAAGTAATTAGCTATATCCGCAAACCAAGGGGTACTAGTATGAGTAACAGACTAGATGGAGAAAAGTTGTTCATTAGGAAAGTGTTCCAAGATGGGAGATTTATCTTGGTCTCGACCATCTACAGGAAGGCGAGATAAGTGATCAGCTACCACGTTTTCTACCCCCTTTTTGTCCTGAATTTCTATTTGAAATTCCTGAAGGAGTAGAATCCAACAAATTAGTTGTGGCTTAGCGTCTGGTTTAGTGAGCAAGTACTTAAGTGCGGCATAATCAGTATAAACTATGACGAGTAAGCCGACTAAATAGGATCTAAACTTATCAAGTGCAAAGACCACAACAAGAAGCTCTTTCTCGATGGTAGTATAGTTCATTTGTGCTTCATTTAAAGTTTTACTAACATAATAGATGGCATATGGTTTCTTGTCCTTTCTTTGACCAAGCATCGCCCCTATAGCGAAGTCACTCGCATCACATATGAGTTCAAAAGGTAGAGACCAATCGGGGGCTTGTATGATGGGTGCAGTGGTCAAGAACCCTTTTGGCTTGTCAAAATCTTGTTGGCAAGGGGATGTCCATTCGAATGGAACATCCGTGGATAACAAATGACACATAGGACGAGAAATAGCACTAAAACCTGGGATGAATCGCCAATAAAACCCGGCGTGCCCTAAAAATGAATGAACATCTTTAATATTTGTAGGGGCTGGAAGGTTCTGAATAAGGTCGATCTTAACTTTGTCAACTTCTATCCCCTTATTTGAAATTATGTGTCCTAACACTATCCTTTGTGTCACCATAAAATGACACTTCTCCCAATTAAGGACTAAATTGGTCTCCTTACATCTTTGTAAAACTTTTTCCAAATTTTCTAGGCATTGGTCATAGGTGTTCCCATAGACAGAAAAATCCTCCATAAAGACTTCCAAGATTCTTTCTACCATGTCACTAAATAAGCTCATCATGCGTCTTTGGAAAGTGGCCGGTGCGTTGCACATGCCAAAAGGCATTCTTCTATAAGCATATGTGCCAAAAGAAAAAGTAAATGTAGTTTTATCTTGATCTTTTGGGGCTATTTCAATTTGATTGTAGCCCGAGTACCCATCCAAAAAACAAGAATAAGCTCTACCCGACACCCGCTCTATGACTTGATCAAGGAATAGTAATGGAAAGTGGTCTTTGGTGGTGACGGCATTGAGATGTCTATAGTCGATGCACATGCGCCATCCTGTCTGGATCCTAGTTGGTACTAATTCATCTTTATCATTTTTCACTACTGTTACTTTAGACTTTTTAGGGACCACTTAAGTAGGGCTCACCCACCTAGAGTCTGCTATTGGGTAAATAATACCCGCATTGAGAAGTTTCAAAACTTCTCGTCTAACTACTTCTTTCATATTCGGGTTTAATCGCCTTTGCATTTGGCGAACAGGTTTAGCCTCTTCCTCTAAGTATATGCAATGTGTGCAAACTAATGGGCTAATACCATGTAAATCAGTAATTGACCACCCTATGGCTTTGCAATGCTTTAAAAGCACTTTCTTCAATCGATCCTCTTGGCCTTCAGACAGCCTAGAAGATATCACTACTGGGTAAGATTCACCATCGCCTAAAAATATATATTTAAGAGTAGATGGCAATGGCTTTCGTTCCGGAATAGGAGTTTTCACTTCTGATGGTTTAGGTTTACAAGCATTGAGCCCTAATGGCTCAACACATTGGGTCCAATGACTCACAGACATAGCAGGAATGCACTCTACTGCTTCCTCATTTATCCCTGTTTCTTCTAAATACTCTATTTGTTCATTCTGAATTAAGACTCTCTCAAGTGGATCTGTCAAGAATTCTCTATTAAAATGTTCTTGTACGAGAATATTTATCATGCTAATCTCCCTGATGTCTTCACACTCTCCCGGTTTCTTACCTGCATGGAAGATGTTCACAGCTACAGTCATGTTTCCAAAGGATAAGTTTAACTCCCCACCCCTACAACGAATAATAGCATTGGATGTTGTTAGGAAGGAACGACCTAAAATGACTGAGATAGGAGAATGATCATTTGAGTTCCTTACGGTGTCTAACACTACAAAATCAACTGGGAAGTAGAATTTATCCACTTGGATAAGCACATCTTCCACCATGCCCCTAGGAATCTTAATCAATCGATCATCTAATTGTAGGGTGATTCTAGTAGGTTTCAACTCTCCTAACCCTAATTGTGGATAAACAGAAAAAGGTAGCAGGTTCACACTAGATCCTAGATCTAGCAAAGCATTATCAACCCTATGATCACCAATTATGCATGGAATGGTCGGACTCCCCGGGTCCTTGTATTTTGGTGGAAGATTTACTTGTAGAACTTCTCTACCTTCTTGGTTCAGAAAAGAGGCTTCTTTCATAGTGAGTCGTCTCTTAATAGTGCACAAGTCCTTTGAGAATTTTGCGTAAGACGGGATTTGCCTAATGACATCTAGGAATGGAATATTGATTTTCACTTGCTTGAATACCTCATAAATTTCAGAATTTATTAGTTCCTGCTTCGGTTTGGCTAATCTATGAGGAAATGGAACACGTGACAAATCTTCTATGTCAATATCCACAGATTTATCTCTAGGCTCATCGTCCCTAGGCTTATTTCCTAACTCCTCCACTACCTCTTTAGGATTATCTCTATCCTCTTCTAATATTTTTTCTACCCTCTCACTAGTGTCCTCCCTAGGTGCATACTCTTTACTTGGTCTATACACGTTTGTTGCTGGTGTTGAAAATTGTTGACCTTGTGCATGGTATTGATTAAGGGGGCCATGAAATTGCCGTGGGTGTTGAAATTGTTGGGGTGTTGAGTTACCATCATTCCTCCAACTGAAGTTGGGATGGTTCCTCCACCCTGGGTTATATGTAGGTGCATATGGGTTTCCTTGTCCTTGTTGGGCCTATGGTGGTTTACTATAAGGGGCAATAACATTTACTTGACCATGCAACACTTCCCTAAAGGCTGGAATTGTGGGACAAAGATCTGTCCCATGCTCATTACTATCGCACACACTACAATTAACTTGGGTTTCATTCTTAATTGCTGCAATTTTTTTCATTTCTAGGGCCTCTAATCGCTTAGTCAATGTGACTATCTTTGAATTATCCTCATCTAAATGCCTTAATGGATATATGGTGCCTATCCTTAAGTCTTTTCTAATCTCAGAATTTTTAGTCCCTGTGGTGTCCTAATCTCTCTCGTTATTAGCTAGAAAGTCAAAGAAGTCATAAGCTTCTTCTAGAGATTTATCATAAAAAGAACCGTTGCACATTGTCTTCATAAACCTTTTGAGTTCGGGAGTCAAGGCTGAAAAAAAAGTATTAACCAACCTACATGGGTCTTGTCCATGATGTGGACATGAATTCAAAAGTTCTTTATATTTCTCCCAAATATGGTAAAATGTTTCATTTTCAAAAGGAGTGAACTGTGAAATTTGGCGGCGAATCGCCTCTCTGTGATGCTCAAGAAAGAACTTTTTTAGGAACTCGGCCTGAAGGGCATCCCATGATGGAATAGACCTTGGCCTTAAAAAATTTAACCAAATTTTAACTTTATCCTTTAATGAGAAAGGAAACAATTTGAGACGGATGGTCTCGACAGAACACGTATTATCAAAACACATATTACAGACCTCTTAAAACGCTTTAAGATGGGTATATGGATTTTCAGAATCCATCCCATGAAAATGTGTGATTAATTGCATGATACTTGACTTAAGATGGAATGCATTTTGGTCAGGAGGTAATATAATGCAAGAGTTTGGAGTCTGTCTTTGTGGATTTAGATAATTTCTCATAGTTCTCTGTGGTGGTGTAGGTGCTTAGGGTTGTGGGGGTTGCATTTTATTACCCCCACTATATTCCCATCATCCCCCAGTAAGTGGGCCATGTCAAAGTCTATAGGTATTGGTGTAGTAACGGGAAGAGCTCTAGATCTAGTGGCGTAAACAGGTGGGGTCGCTCTCAAAAGTCTACCTGAACTATCCCTCTGCCAAACTGACATGCAATGCAATGCACATAAATGCACCAATCTGCCACAACAGTGAAGTAGAGATAAACAATATTTAATTTAAATTTCCAACCGAACCAGCAATCTCCACATAAAATATCCACCAATTTGCAATTTAAACCCTAAACCTCCACTAAACAAATATATAATTTATTTAAAAGAAATTAGTAAAATAAAGAAAAGAAAATCTATTATGCTTACAGATAGTAGAGATGGAACCAGGTTACCCAATTGAGCAATTGAATTTCCTCGTTGTTATAGTTTGATGGTGAAGCTGTTTCTACAGGAATCAATTCCTCTCGAGTTCGTTTGCTTTGTTTTTGTTCTTGTATATTTTTATTTCTGCCCTATTTGTTTTTCTTACCTTAGCTTATTTTCTTTGTAATGTCCTCGGCAACGGCGCCAAAAACTAATCGCTCCTGAATAGTGCAATTTATATCCGCCAGTGTACGGTTGCGATGCAGTAATAATATTTCAGGAAGTCCGAGGTCGATCCACAGGGAACACAAGAAATAAACTTTATGAATAAGGTCTGCAATCAGGACAAAATAATAATGAACTCAGAATCAATTAAAATTGCAGAAAAACTTCCAAAAGGAAAATAAAAATCAATTGTTTGAGATGATTGATCTAAATTATCCGACAATAAAATTAAACTAATTTTAAGAAATTTGTTCAAATATGATAAAAGGTCTTGACAGTGTTTGATCCAGTAATAGGCATACAGGTAGGTTCTCACGATAGTTTTGATTAAAGAAACTCAAGATTTGATTACCCTTTCTGAGTTGATATTCAGTTATTTACTAGTGTTTATACCAGGGTCCTATTCATACTTGTCCTAGTTTATGAGCCTGTCTACAAGGTATGTTTGAAACTTAATCAAGAACAGTAGATTTCTAAAGTACTCTTAATAGGAATATATTTGCAATTGTAATCAATATCCTTATCAGAAATTCTAGGTATACGTATCCCTGCTTACAAATCAATCTATACATACGTGCTAGATATGATCAAAAATATTATTTTCGAAGATATTCATGGGCAAGACAATGAATCTTGATCCAAGATCTTGAAACCTTAGAAAATAAATAACTATCTTCAATCTCTACTTGTAACCTAGTTACTTTCTCAACCCATACCAAGAACGGATTTAGTTACTGGAAAACATGGTAAAGAGTGCAAGAATGGAAATAAAAATTAAAGAAATAAAACGCTACATTTAAGAAATATAATCTGAAATTCACAATAAGAACAAGAAAGAAAACTAAAGATAAAAACTAAAGGTTAAGATACTCCCTCGAAAGACGAAGAGATTCGTAGCCTCCAAAGGATTGGATGATTCCTCCTTCCAAACCCTAGAAAAACTTTAGAATTCTTCTCCTCCTTCAAAACATAGAACTCCTAAACCTATTCTACTACTTACTAATCTATCTCTCACTAAAAAGTGAATAAATCTATATATCCCGTCGTCAGTCATACGAACGACTTCTACTATGTGCTCAGATGGGCTGGGTTGCTTCACAAAAGTTGTAGGTCTCGAAAAGTTATGTGAAATCGACATATTATGGGCTTGAATAGCCTTTCTGGTTCACAAGATATGAGTTTCCAAAGTTTCAGCTCTGCGTGCTTCAACAACTTGTACCTTGATAGCAACCTCTTGAAACTTATGATCAAATTGCATTCGAAATCACTCCATTTAAGCTCAAAACCTACACAAAATATAATAAACTTAATTAATATTAAAACATAACTAAAAATACATATATAACCATAAACTAATGCTAATAAAGTACTAATTAAGGTAGTATAATTGCACTTTTGAAGCACAATCATAAACCTTCCCACAGACGGCGCCAATTGTAAATGAAATTCTTAGGAAAGCCTGGTTGAACTCTCAAACTAATTTGAACAGCACGAACAATCTACAAGAGAAGAAGACAATGAGAATGCACCGACCCTCTTTGGGTGGAGGCACTCCAATGATTAAATTAGCAAGCTTAATTACAATTAAACGAATAAAGTGTTGAGAGCTAAAACTCAAGTGAACGTACATTTCTCCCTTAGTGCCTGGGGTATTTATAGGTTTCGAAATGCCATGCTCCCCTTAGGAATGGAAATTAGTTTCCTTCTACGAGTCTCCCACTTTGGGTCGGTATAATGTCAATTTAGTATATTGGACTCATCTTTTGATTGCCTTAATCCATTTGGAAATAGAATTCTTATTTGTTTGGTCCCATTAATCCTTATAGCTTTTGGATCAGAACTGTTGGCCCAACCCATTTTGGGATTCTCTCTAAAAGTCGGCACGAGCCTGGTATGATGGGTCGGCAACAATGGTTCGACCTCCTTGGACTAGTCCTTTCTGTCTAGGGCTTGGCTCTCATTGGACCTACAAATATTATTTTAAAAAAATAACATATGTGGACAAAAATACTACTTATTAACATATATAGGAAGAAATTTCTTATTGATGTTATTATATTTTTTGTTCCGACTTTTTAACAAATGCTTGTATAATACCCAAATAAAAATAAATTCATATTTCTAACGTTCTCATTTTTTTTTTGTCGAAATTTATTACTGTATTTTTTTAAATATATCGTATTAAATCCGTACGTATTACGTGTCGTTCTTTTACCGTCATCATATTTACTAACTATGATAAGTTAAAGTGGTTAAAATGCAGTTAATATGGAAGCATTGTCTGGATGGCTGTTCTTTTCTCACTCTTGTGGACTTGACTCCTAGATTATCAAGTTATCCAAATTATAAATCCCAACTCGAGCTTGTGATGTGTTTGCAAATCGAAATGAAGTCATTCGTCAAAATGTCCATTGAGAGAAATTGACTCATTAAAAATATCTTGCACAACATAGGACAATGATTTGATATCCATGTTTTTGTATATGTACATTTATATCATTTTGCTTTAAACTTTTTGTAAGTTGTCTGGTTTATCATAATGCAATACAATCCCTACACTACTTTAATTTTGAGGATTAGCGTGTGGATTTCTTATCCTAATGTGGATTTGTTGTACTAATGATAACTTAATAATGCCTGTGAAAAGGTGAATGTGGTACAGTTCAACTAGATGAACCAAAACCGGCTCTGTTTGGTATAATTCTTTAGACTAACCCTTGAACTATTACTTAATAAATATTATTAAACTTTTCTAAACTCTAAAACGTAACACATTAACTCTCTTAACTATCAATTTGTATTAATTAACGTCTTCTGTTAGCGATTCGTTAGGAAAATGAATAAAAAATTGTTATATAACTTGTATACATTCACAAAAATATGGTTTTGTACCCAAATTGATGTTCTCTTGTTTTAATAATTGTCTAATGACTAAAACATTATTTGAAATGACATGTAAATATAGGAGTAATACGAAGGGTATTTCAATCATTAGATAATTATTGTGAAAGGAGAATGTAATTTAGGTATAATGAACATGTGCAAGTTACAATATAAATTTTCATCTACTCTCCTAATATATTGCCAAAATATTATAACAAAAAGTGTTGATTGATACTAATTGATAGTTCATGGGGATAATGTGTTATGTTTTAAAGTTTAGAGGATTTAGATTTATTAAATCATAGTTCAGGAGGTGTGTTTATAATTAACCTTAATTCTTTTTGTTAAGAAAATTGGCTTATTTTGTGCCATGTAAATTGAGAGCTAAAATTTCTTTATGTCTTGTATGAGTCTTCAGTCTATTGATCACATTGTAATGACCTTAGATGTTATAAATTTGCCTCCAATAAGTCTCAAGAGAAGAATCAACAAGAAGTGGATGAATTTTGGAGAGATGGGTCTTGTGCAAATCTCATTGAATCTGCCTCTAATAGATCAGTTATAGCTAGTTTTTGACCAAGATTTTGTTCAAATTGGAAGAGGCTCATTAGAGGAAAAGTTGTAAATTTTCAAGTTTTCTTTCTAGAGAACTTTGAATCTCATCAATCTAATATTTGAGTAAAAAGTTATGGCTAAAATACTAAAGACAACCAGTGCAAGCCCGCTCTACTGGACTCAACCGTGCTAGAGTGGGGTCCAGCTGCTCCAACAAAAATCTGTTCTAGTGAAGCCAGCTCTTAGGCAGACTCCACCCCGCTGGAGCGAGGTCTCGATGGTTCAAAAAATTGTTTACCCACAAAAAATGCCCCACTTCCAGGTTTTGCTCTAGTACGGTGCTTTCTTCAATCATGTTGTGATAAAGTGATGCACTTTATCAAGGAGACATGGCAGAATGTGGGGGAGGCTATGCAAGAATCTTATGCTTCCGAAAAGGGAAGTTCTTCTCCTCATTTTCAGAAATCTTGAAGATCTTCACAAAATTTTCAAGCATATTCAAGATGGGCTTATAGAGATTGAAGGGTGATGATTCTTTGGGGCAGAGAGTTGTGCCCTACTAGAAGCTAAGACATCTTTCTCTCTCTCTCTCTCTCTCTCTATTCTTGGGGTGGTATATATAAATGAGAGTGTTCTTCATCCGAAAATAGCGAGTCTTCTACATTGTCCACCAAGTGTTTGTAAAAAGTCTTAAGAAGACTCTACTCCACTTTATCCCTCCATTTCGGGAGAGAGGTTCTAGGGTTATCTTCTTCAGCCAACAAGGGCTTGTAGTAACTTGCATAATATATTTATATATAGAAGAGATTCAAGTGGGTTGGAGGTAAGAATGCAAGGAAGAATCTAGAGAGAAAAGATTCAAGTGTTTGGGGTGAGTTTTCTCCTACTAAGAGTCCTCTACTTCATATGTTAAGAGCCTGCATGTTCTAAGAAGACTCTCCTTCATACGTTCCTACATACCATCAATGAGAAGAGAGTAGCTTGTGGTGATTTAAGTTGCTAGATCAAAGAGAGTAGCTTGTGGTGATTCAAATTGCTAGATCGAAGAGTTTCATCATGGATTCGATGAAAAATCAAGTGTTGGAATAAGTTCGTGGATTCAGATGATGTACAAGCTGCAAGGTTCAATCCTAGTTATGGATTCAACGATGTGAGAGGGTTGTAAGGCTTTTTGTACTTTGTTCCTTATACAGTACTTGATTGGAGTTGAACTAGATCCCATGGTTTTCTCCTATATGGGGTTCTACACTAAAAATCTTGTGTGTTAATAGTTGTGTGTTTTGATTTCTCTTTATAGTTTGCTTTAGATTAATCATTGCTAACACTTGCTTAGAAATTGAGTAGAGACCTATTCACCTCTCTCTAGGTCTATCTTAAGGTACAAATCCATATTACCAAGAACACTTAGTTTTCTCACTTTTATAATTTTTCATTTTATGTTTAGTGTTTTCAAAAACGAAAATAGTGAGATGCTTGAAAACACCATCATATTTTTGTAATTTTTGTATAACACGGCCTCTAGAAATTCATAAAACAAGTTTATATGTTTCGTAAAATTGCAGTGTTTTCAAAAAAAATTCCCAAATAGTCTACCAAGCAAGATAATTTCCAGATCAATTTTTGTTTTTTCTACTTTCGAGAATAGAAAATAGTTCGTAACCAAACACGAAAGAAATTGTATTGTAAAACGTAAATACCATGTGGTCGTTGTTTTCTCATGTTCATGATGAAGTTAGATTAAGGAATCTTAAACATTAACCTAACAAAGGAGTGGAGCAGTTGGAATTTTAACTTAAAGAGCGCCTTCTTCAATAACCAAACCACCAAAAATATCATTTAAATAAAGAATGTCTTCCTTGCCAATTCATATGTATTCATGAGCACCTTTGAGCTGAAATCCAAGTAAAATGCAAATTATTTTACTCGATCATGGGAACGAAACTGATTACAAACACTTTCTTTGCATTAATCAGGACATTGCTCAAGTCAAATTGTATTGCTTAGTAAAGGTTACCAATGAATAAATATATTTTATTTCCCCTCTGACAATTGATAAATAACAATTCCAACATGAGAAATACGTTACACTTGATCTTTCCCGACTCTCTCAATAAAATTTCTGATTCAGTTCCCGACGATATCCATTATCCAAATACTGAGAAATACACAAAATATCTGCTTTTGCTTGGTCACCAAGTTGTGCGAAATGTAACTAAACAAATGGACGGTGGATCGTTTAGGTTGTTTCCATCCACAAAAGAGAGGTTGACTTTTCAAACTCCACATTGATATATATGAAAGTAACATGACAGTTCAAAGGTGGGGAAAAAAGCCAAAAAGATAGCCATCTATGAGACCATGATATACATTTTTTTCCGGTTTTTTTGGCAGACCAAATCCTAAAATTCTCTGGTATAGACAAATGTGTATATAGATGTCATAATCTCATTTCACTAAAATTTGATGCATGCGCTTCAGATAGGGACGGCACAGAGAAATCAAAGCATGTATCATGTATGTTTCAAAATTTGTCGACCAAAATCAATTTCCCACACTGGCTTTATGTTTTGAGTTTTGATTGAACCGAAGAAAAATAGTGAACTGTCTCTAAAAACTAAATCAAAGAACTTCTACTGCAGTTAACTTCTCTCTTTCTTTTTTTTTCCCCTTCTTTTTTCACTACATATATTGAAATTCTCATTAATTCTCTTCCTATTTTTCATGTTTATGTATTGTAGTGGCAAAAAGTGCAAAAATCATGTAGTACCGAGATTTTTTCTGTGCTCATCCCTATTAGATTGGAATATGTGATATTTTATTACATCAGTAATATTAACTTATTGTGAATAGAGAGTCTTTTAAGAAAATAAATGTCACATGAAAAAATAGCATAGATATGAGTACCGAAAAACTCCTAACTACCTTACTATTAGACTTTTTTTTCCATTGTAACTAATGACATGTCTCTGAGTTTTGGAGGAAAGTAAAGCATAATTAAACCTGCTCTAGTAAATAGTAGTTGTAACAATGCTATTTTTGAATTTTGAATTTGTTGAGGAAAATAAAAATGTGAAGGAAAAAGAAAAGATGCAAAAAGAAAATGAAAGAAACTAAATTCCTTTATTTCTTTGGCTAGGTCATGAAAACAATATATATAAGAAAACGAATAAGTATTTGTCAACCAATTTCAATTTTTTCTATGGCTATCCTATCATAAAAAAAATGAATATTTACAACTAATTTCACTTTCCTTTAATATTTTTTTCTTGACAAAATATAAGATCCAAACATAACTTAAGAAATTAGGACTTAAGTGGTAAAAATGGAGTTTCCAAGGAAGCAATGTCAAATTAAAATCATTAGAAAGCTAACTACTTTGATATGTACTACAGTTGCTACGATAGGAAGGAACTTAAACTCATTCCCCATGATTTGAACCATCAAATTTTATCAATTAGAGTGCCTGGGGGGCCGACATACCACATCACTACTAGGTCATTGATTATAATCTATAACAGTGACAAAGCTCAATATAAAGAGTTTGCTACACTTCCCACTTGGAAAGACTACCAAACAAAATTATTGTGGCCCTCAAATAATCTCCAAAAATAGCACAAGTAGTCAAAAGAAGAAAAAGATAATAATAATAATAGTAAGTGAGAAAAACTTTAGTTGAAGCATCTGTTGACTATCTCTATTCTGACTTTGGAACACGGGATTAAGGCCATGCACATCTGACCATCTCTAGATCGCCCAATTGCAGGAGTCTCGGGCAAGGGCTACCCTTCTTAATTCATTTTTTTTTTTCTGGGTATGTGTCCTTTTCTGACTCTTGTAGGCTTGACTCCAAGGTTAATCAAGTTATCCAAATTAACCTTACTCCAGCTTGTGATATGTCTGCAAATGGAAATGCAGTCATACTTCAAATTTTCCATTGAAAGGAGTTGATTCATTAAGAATATCGGGCACAACGTAAGATAATGACTTGATTTCCGTGTTTTGTATACGTCCATTTATATCAAATATCTTGCTAAAAACTTTCACTAATTTGTGTTCTTTATCATAATGCAATACAATCTTTACACCAATACTCCATATTTTTGGATTAGCACGCAGTTTTCTTGGGCTAATGATAACTTAATGATGCCTACAGAAGGTAAACATGGTTCAGTTCAGCTAGTTGAACCAAAACCTAACTCTGTCTGGTACAATTTCTATATTTTTTGTGTTTTCAAAAATCAAAATAATAGGCCGTTTGAAAATACCTTCATTTTTATTTTTCTTTTGTGTATAAATGGTCTCCAGAAGTTCGTAAAATAAGTTTTTTTTGTTTCATAAAATTGCTGCATTTAAAAAAAAAATTCCAAATAGTTTACCAAGCAAGTTTCATATAAGATTCTGTTTTTTTTTTTTTTTTTCTACATTCAAGAATAGAAAAGAGTTTTTGGAAACATAACCAAACACGAAAGAAATTGTATTATAAAAGGGAAATACCATGTGGTTGTTGTTTCCTCATGTTCATTAGATTAAGGAATCTTAAACATGAACTAACCAAGGAGTGGAGCTGTTGAATTTATAGTTAAAGAGTGTCTTCTTCAAATACCAAACCACCAAACGTAAAAGTGAAGTAAATAATGTCTTCCTCTTCAACTCATATGGAATCACGAGCACCTTTGAGTTGAAATACAAGTAAAATAAAAATTATTTTTCTCGATTATGGCAATGAAAGTGATTACGACGCTTTCTTTGTATTAATCAGGACATTTTTCAAGACAAATTGTCTTGCTTATTAATGGTTGCCGATGAAGAAATATGTTCTTTTTGCCTCTGACAATCGATAAAAAGTTACAACATGAGAAATATGTCAAATTGGATGCTCATCTCTCTAAAAAAAGTCAAACAGTCACAACCTTATAATAAATCTAACAATCCGCAATACAAATCTACCACTAAGAGAAGTTGAACCCAAGAACTTTGACAACTGAAATGTTGCATGTTTCAATTTTTCCTTTTATTCGCATGTTGGTGCCCAGTTAGGGAGTGAAGTAATTGCTTTATTTCGATTCATGGAGAGTTGATCCATGAAAATTAAAAGACTTAAAGTAAAACATTTTAGTTATTGTAATCCTTTATCCTTCTCTAAAGTGATCTAATAAAGGCTGAAGATTCCATTCTACATTATATATAGCCATCAGTCATGGTGCATTCTGGGTAGGCTATACATAATTTGTAGCTCAATAATTGACACTGATGTTTGATTAGCTAGTAATACAGATGTCAACAACATGGCTCACTTGATTACCAAACCATGGTATCTAACTATTTATCAACATGATTCTATTACTACGCATTCAAAATGGCTCGCTTGATCGACTCACTTTGCCCCTCCCCAGAGTTGTGGCATTTTAATGTACTAAGAAAAAGAATTGAAAACATTGGGAAAATTCAGATAAATTTTGCCTCAAGATGGCACTATTTCCCTCGTTTTAATTTTAATTTTTTTTTTTATAGAAAATTCTATATATAGTTTCATTTCTAAACTTACAACATTTTTCGCTCATAGATACAAGTGAGTAGGTTCCACATGCAATCAATAATGTCGGTCTAGTCAATTTGTCTAGGAGTGAAAATAATAAAGTGATAAACAAGATTATGTAGAGCACAACTCTTCTCTTTTTCATAAATGTGAAATTATATGCATTGTATATCAAACACAGTGGTAGAACCAAAAATTTACCCAAGAGGCAGCCAATGTAGGATTTTCGACGATAATTTTTTTCTTTTTAGAACTCTTTGAGGTAAAAAAAATTATTTTTGTATGTGTTTCTTCTCATTTTCATTGATTGTTTTTACCTCTTCCTTTTTATGAGATGCATTCTATATATTGTGCCTCTTTGGTCAGTTTGCCAATAATCATTAGAGTTCTATGATTACTGTTTTAATTATATAATTCCTCACATGTCTTGCTTTATTTATTTATGCCGAAATTTTCTATTCTCTATCATGTTCTATTGTTCTATCGATGTATTACAACGGTGAGGAACCATTTTGGTTCATGCTTGCTTGGAATTTGCTAGATAAAGTATGCTTTCGTATCCTCTATTCCTTTCTTTCCTTCGAAAGCATGACTAGTAGAAGATTGGGCTAATTATAAGTACACCTTATAAACTATGACTCAGTATTATTATACTTTTTAAACTCTAAAATGTAACAAATTAACTTCTAAACTATTAATTTGTATCAATCAATCCCTTCTGTTAACAATATATTAAAATCAATTAAGAGAGTAAATGAAAAATTGTTATTTAACTTGTATATGCTAACAAAAGTATATATTTATATCTAAATTAATATTCTTTTAGTATAATAATTGTTTAATAATTGAAATATTTTTTATTTTATTTCTATATTTACATGTCATTTCAAGGACAGTTCAATCATTAGGTAATTATTATAACAAGAGAAGATTAATTTAGGTATAAAACTATAGTTTTGTTAGCATGTACAAGTTAAATAATAATTTTTCATCTATTTGTCTAATAAATTGCTAACAGTAGGGGTTGATTGATATAAATTGGTAATTCAGGAGGTTAACTTGTTACGTTTTAGAAATTATGAAGTATAATGATACTGAATTATAGTTCAGAAAATGTGTTTGTAATTAACCTTAAAAAATTGTTCGTAATGAAATGTTTTTGAATTTTGAAAGTAAAAATAGCGTATTTGGATTAGGCAATTTTCCATTTGCGTGGCCATTTTTCTGGAACAGTTGCTTTTAGAAATATCTTCTTTGAGAAAAGTTATCTTTGGAAAGTTGTTTTTTTTATTTATTTGGAAAAATTTTGTTTTTGGGTAATTGTCGTATTTGGTTACAGTATCAATTTATTTTTTGTTTTTGTATTTTGAAATTCGCCAAAACTACGTTTGACAAATTTGTTTTGTGAAGAACTTATACGGTAAAGTGGTTTTAGAACTTATTTTTGAAAATATATTTTTATAAAAACTTAATTTTAGAAATCAAAAAAAATATTTTTTTTTGAGTTTCTAGAACTGGTTATATTTATATATATATACATATATATATATATATATATATATATATATAACAATAAGAAAAAGATGATGTTTTTTTAGGTCCTATTTTTGGTTTTCAAGAAAATGAAAAATGAGAAGATTCCTTCTTTTTTTTCCTTTTTTTTTTTTTTTTCCAAAGAACATCATAGATGAAAACAGAAATAATATCGCAAGTTGGAGTTTTCGAAAGTCTTGATTTTAGGAAGTTTATGTTTAGAAAGCCTTCTTTTGAGAAAGTTTCTTTTTGAAAAATTCTTCTTTAAAAAGTTTTACTTTTGAAAAGTCATCTTTTTGGGAAGGGCAAGTTTGAAATTTGACTAATTCCATATTTCATTGCCTGTTTAGGTATTTTTTTCTTTATTCTACATGTCTTGATTTAGTTTGTTTTATATTATTATTTCTACGCTTTTGTGTTAGCCCATGGTGCATTTGATGAGTAGAGTTCAATCTTAGTGGAACTACGTTCTCTAATAGAGTTGTTAGAGGATAATTAACCTTAGTTCATTTCTATGTAATTGGCTGAAACCTTTTAAATCATAGTGGGCTTTTAAAATTATGGGCTTTCAGTTTTTTGTAAGATCCAATAATGTCAGCTCTAAGGTCTTCATCTTAAGCCCAGCCCGAATATTTATTATTGGATTCCGGCCTGGCTCCGCCAGCCTAAACTAAATTATAAAATAAATATTTTTTCCAAAAAAATACTAAAGCTGCCATAATAGTTTAGTGGTTCAAGTTTTTATTCATAGTGAGGTCAAGGATTCAAAATTTTAAAATGACCTAAACATGTTAAATTAAGTTTTTTAATATTTACGAACAAAATTAATTATATATTTTTATATAAACTCGGGTCAAGCCAGGTTAGGCTACAAATCTTAATACCCAAGCCTCAGCCTAAAAAATAATTGGACTTAAAAATTCAGCCCTACTTAGCCCTATAGGCCTAATTTGAATATAAATCCAAAAATGCCAAGCCGAGTTATGCGGTCCATCCGGCCTGTGTCCACCCTTAGATCCAATATCATTCTCAAGTCAAACCATTTCTCTTGGCTATCCTTATTTTCCTTACACCAATTTTGTCCTTAAAACGTTGAGGTTTAGCAAAGTTCTTTCAAGTATATTGGCCTTCGGGGCTAGCATTTACAGCTTCTATTAGAAAAACATTAGTGGTTGGGTACGTAGTACTGAATTTTCAGTGCTTATGTCCATTAGATTATTTCACGTGACAATTTTTTTTCTTTAAAAGTGTCTCCAGTTGGTCAAGTAAGTGCACTCCCCATATTGATCAACCCATATTCAACTCCTGAGACTAAGTTACAAGAAATTTATTGCTTGTAAATACCCTAATCTTGGTGTAAATAACTTGTCTTTGATCGAATCAAAGAAGAAATTAGTCGATGTGCGCGTAAACTAATCCGAACATCCTTTACACAAGCTTTACGTTGTAGATCTGTTCATGTTGTCTCTTTTGTTCTCATCACTTGATGTAGCCGTGATCTATGTGCTTAATTTCCACCTTTTCATTATCTGTCATGGAGTCAACACCCATACTACAATAAGCTAAGACTTCAAACATATTGGAGCGTGGAGCTCCTACACTTTTAGAATAATTATGTATTTGCTTATGTGGAGGAGCCACCTGATCTTTCCCTTTCTTCATTGTAACTTCAATCCTCTCACTAGGTGTGGTTTTATTCTTTCCCTCTTTGACCTTCTATTCTTTAGTGAGGTGTTGGAGAAGTTGAACAAGAGTTTGTAGTATGCCCAGAAGTCTTACAAGGAGTATACTTTTGCAATTTCCATGAAAGTTCAATCATAATTTCATAAAGCTCCTTATGCCTTAAACCTAGCAAAAAAAGATTTAGTAACCTCATAAGATGCTTCTATTTCAACATTTTTTATTTTATTTTATGTGCAAACAACCTGAGGTTCTTTTAATTTTGATTTCTTTAGTAGACAGAAGTAGTTAGGAACAAGTTTTATAGAGACCATTCTTACGGTTTTTAAGAATGAGAACGTGTATAGTTCACAAAATAATTTTTTTTTTTTATATTTTTTCCTTAGGGAAAGTGTTTCACATTCTGGCTATAAAAAAATAAAAAATAAAAAAACCGTTTTCCATTCCTAGTGGTCTAGTAGCCTAATCTGATCATTTTTGTCGATCCAAAAAGCAACCCAACACTACTAAAAAAATGAATTTTTGCGACGGGAGAATGATGTTGCAAAAAAGAGAACGCCGTCGCAAAAAAGCTTTTGTGACTGTTCTGCGGTGGCAAATTGGGTGTCGCTTATAATGGCGCCGCAAAAGTCTTTTACGACGGCCTATGTGACAGGAGATTGCTTTTTGCGACAGCATCATCACCATCGCAAATACTTCGTGGCAAACCATATTTTTTCCGACGGCTGAGTGCTGTCGCAATTATCCGTCGCAAATTGTAAGCACCCCATTTTTGACTGCTCGGCAGTCTATACTCCGTCCAGACTTGTTTTCAAGTTATTGTGGGCATATTCCAATTGAAACCAATTCTCTAGGTCCAAATTCCGTCTTTCCATCGCTTCGCGGGCCTGTCAGGCCCAAATAGAGGCAAAATGACCAAAATGCCCTTAGGGGCATTGTCCTTTCCTTTCCGATTCCAATCCCTCTCTCTCGACAGTTTATTCCTCGAGATGGTTCCAATTCAGGCGCGTCTCCTTGGAGACGATAAGTCCCCTTTCCAATCTCTTTCTCGAGACAGTTTATTCCTCGAGACGGTTCCAATCCAGGCACGTCTTCTCAGAGACGATAAGTCCCCTTTCCAATCCCTCTCTCGAGACAGTTTATTCCTCGAGACGATTCTAATCCAAGCGCATCTCTTCGGATACGATAAGTCCCCTTTCCAATCCCACTCTCGAGACAGTTTATTCCTCGAGACGGTTCCAATCCAGGCACGTCTCTTCGGAGACAATAAGTCCCCTTTCCAATCCCTCTCTCGAGACAGTTTATTCCTCGAGACGGTTCCAACTTAGGCACGTCTTCTCGGAGACGGTAAGACCCCTTTCCAATCCCTCTCTCGAGACAGTTTATTCCTTGAGATGGTTCCAATCTAGGCTCATCTCTTCGGAGACGGTAAGACCCCTTTCCAATCCCTCTCTCGAGACAGTTTATTCCTCGAGACGGTTCCAATCCAGGCGCGTCTCTTCGGAGACGGTAAGACCCCTTTCTAATCCCACTCTCGAGACAGTTTATTCCTCGAGACGGTTCCAATCCAGGCACGTCTCCTCGGAGACGATAAGACCCCTTTCCAATCCCTCTCTCGAGACAGTTTATTCCTCGAGACGGTTTGAGCAGCGAAACTACTCGTAAAACCGTTAGAGTAGCGGAAATACTCACAAGTAGGTCGATATAGGGAATTGCCAACAAACCCCTGTGTCACGACGACCGCCGTTAGAGTGGCGGAAACACTCAAAACCTAGGTCAACACCAGTGTCTGTTAACCCACTTTGGTTAAAAATGACCAAACTGCTCTTTGGACCTTTTCCGAGACTTTCTAGTCAAGATGACCATTTTGCCCCTAGGCATCCGAATGCCCCGGGAACCACACCAGCTCTGGGTATCAAACCGGTAACCCTCTAAGATTGCTTTTTATAGTACTCTCAACCTTCCTTTATCTTTCCGGATCATTCCGAGTCAGTTCTTGCCAACCTGGTACAAAATGACCGTTTTGCCCCTGGTGGGCCGGTCTCCTTTTTCGACCACATCGGCTCTGGGTATCAAATCGGTAACCTCCTGAGACTACTTTTTATAGTGTTCTCAACCTCCTTTTACCTTTTTGGATCATTCCGAGTCAGTTCCGGCCAACCCGGTGCGAAATGACCGTTTTGCCCCTGGTGGGCCGTTTCCTTTTCCGACCACGCCGGCTCTGGGAATCAAACCGGCAACCTCTGGGAACATTCTAAATAATGTTTCCAGATCCCAAGTCTTCTTTCAGGACAGCCCGAGTTTCTCCCGGCAGTTTCCCGGTCCGATTGACCGTTTTGCCCCTAAAGGCCCGGTCAACCTTTCCGACACATCTTATCCTCACTTTTCAAGTCAAATACCTCCAGGACACTATTTTAAGTGTTCCTGCTCCTTTCTGGCCTTCCGGGTCATTCCCGACTCCTTAAAATCATTCCCGGACTTTCCGGAGTCACTTCTAGTGAAGTCAGACAAAAAATTGCATGGTAGTCACTAGTACAGGCGCCCAAATCTAGTCAAAGATACGTTGCTTTCCGACCTTAAACATTTCCTAATTGGCTGGCGCCACTACTACTAGTGGCGCCAAACCAAAAAATGGCCTGGTGCCACTCCTAGTGGTGCCAGTATAAAATTTGGCCTGGCGCCACTGCAACAGGCGCCAGTGTTGTCCAACCTCTATAAATACAGAGCCTCATTCAACGTGAAAGGGATCCGCAAACTCAACCTAAAAATCCTATATTTCGATATACAGAGCTCGAGCACTCCCTAAACCCTAGCCTCCTTAGGTTTTCCAAATCTTAGCCACTATACACAAACCCTAGTCTTATATACACTCCTATACATCCCCATACACTCATACACTAGCCTTCAACCATCTTTTGAGGACTTGAAGAGCTGTAATCTAAAGCTTGAAGACAACTCTTGAAGATTGAAGACGAAGATCAAGACAAAGACCGAAGATTGAAGACAAACAAGGCGCGCAAAATAAACAAGATACAAGGTAGGTTATTCATTTAAATTTCCGCACTTCCCCCCTCTCTCTTCTCTCTCCTAACCCACTTGGGTTTTCTCTATTTTAATCCCCCATCTCTTTCCCCCCTTTCTTTGCATGCTTGAAACAAGGGGATTCCCGGTCCATGTGTAGGATTGGGCTATTGGAGAGTCACCGTGTCGAGGGCTTTCTTCTAGGCTAACTAGAGACCACGTGGGTCCGGCCCCCTTGATTATGTGGTGAAGCCTTAACCTTGTATGTTCACGACCCCAGAATTGCATTGTGCATATCATGATCTTGCATCTTCCAAAATTCGTTTTCGAACTCGTTTTCAAAATCGTTTTCAAACTTGTTTTCAAAATTGCATCAAAATCTCTTTTTCAAAACATGTTTTTCAAAATCACAATCCGAGGGTGATTCTAGCTTTTCCATGGCTAGGGTAGCTTTAGGAAAGTGTTACATTAAAAGTGACCTTTTGGGTCTATATTTTCAAATCTTATTGTTTTCCAAAATCACTTTCTTAAAGTGGTTCTATCCTTCTTATGGCTAAAATCGCTTTAGGGAAGTGAGACGTTTTCATACTTTCCAAAAACTTTCTTTTCAAATCTTTTCCTAAAAAAATCTCTTTCAACATACTTTCCTAAAAACTCTCTTTCCAAAAATCTTCCTTCTAGAAACTCCCCTTTAGGATTTTTCCTCCTAAAATCTATGTTTCCAAAAACATACTTTCCAAAAACTCCTTCTTTCCAAAAATTCTCTTTCCAAATTCACTTTCCAAAAACTCCTCCCTAGGATTTCCATTTTAGAAAGCCTTCGTTTCCAAAAACGCATTTTCCAAAAACTCTTTCCTTAGAGCCCAAGTCAAGCCCTAGAACCCACAATTAGGAAACCCTAATTTTCTTTCCAAAAACATGGTTTTCAAACTTTGCCCCAAACCTAGATTTCCAAAACCTCTTGTTTTCACATCCAAACGATACATGTTTCCAAAACCTCTTTTCTACGTTAAAATTCCACACTTTCAAAATTAGGGTTTCTAGAATCTCCCTTTCCAAATCCTTGCCAAATCCTATTTTCCCTTTAGGAAACCAAATCCAATCCTCCGTTTTTGGAAATAAAATCAAACCTTTGCTTTTAGAAACCAAATCCAATCCTTTCCTAATCCAACTCTTTCCTAACTCAAATCTTTCTTAAACTTCCACTTTCCTAAACCTTAAGTTTCCAAAACTTGAACATAAAAATCTTTCCTAAATTGTAAAACTCAACTTTCAAATCTTTCCTAATTCTACCCCTTTCCAAATCTTGACTTTCCAAATTCAAGTTTTCAAATCTTTTCCTAAACTCAAACCTTTCCTAATCTCAAGATTTTCTAAAAAAACTCTAAAATTTTCAAAATCTTAAACTTTCTAAATGTCAAATCTTTCTAAAATTCTAAGCTTTCTAAATTCAAAACTTTCTTAAGTTACGACTTTCACAATCTACAAACTTTCTAAATTCTAAACTTTCCTAAAAGCTTCAAATCTTTTCAAATTCCAAACATTTCTAAATTCACAACTTTCCTTTTTCAAACCTTTCCTAAAACGAAACTTTCCTACTTTCAAAACTTTCTAAATTCAAAACTTTCCAATTTTCAAAACTTTCGTATTTCAAAACATTCCAATTTCAAAACTTTCCTAAGTTGAAACTTTCTTAATTCGGAACTTTCCAAAAATGAAACTTTCCTAATTCGAAACTTTCCTAAATCAGACCTTTTCCTAATTCAAACATTTTCTAAATCTAATCTTTCCTAATCTCCTAAACCTTCCAAGTCAAGTCGAATCTTTCCCAAGTCTCTTATCTTTCCTAAGTCTAGGTTTCCTAAATCTCCATCTTTCCAAAACAAGTCTAAATTTTTCTTCCAAGTTCTATCTTTTCAAATCAAAATTCAATCTTTTCAATTCCAAAATTTCAAATTCCAATTTTCAATCCTCTATTCAAAGTTCAATCTCTTAATCTTTCAAATTCAATTTCCCATTCAATCAACTCTTCTAATTTCAATCGGACTCCGGTCCGAACTACGACTGACCTGATTCCCCCAAAGGGATACGTAGGCAACCTTCATAGGTGCGGTCACAACACTTTTCGAACTTTCAATTCCACCCTCATGGGTGTGGTCTCCACATTTTCAAATATCAAATTTCAATCTATTTTCAAAATTTCAATTTCAAAATTTCTATTTTCAAATTTCTATTTCCAAATTTTCAAACTTTCCAATTTCAATTCCATCTCTTCAAATTTATTTTCAAATCAAATCAATTTCAAATCAATCTTTTTCCAAATCTATTTTTCTATTCTCTTTCCTTGCACTTGCATATCATGCATCACGTTAGTTTCTTTTCAAACATTCTTTTTCAAAGTGGATAGGATTGACCATTAGTTAATTGGAGACTCTCATAGGTGAATCTAGGGTAGATTGACATGTAGGTACCGAAAGGGCGGGGTAGGGTGATGGCTTAGTGCATCTTCCCTACACGTAACCAACCTCCGAACCTAGATCACTGATTTCAAAGATCAAAATGAGTTATTTTTCTAAAAAGGGCTAAATGTTTTCCAAAGGTTGCCAAACAACCCGTTTTCCTAAAAAAACCCTCTCTTGAGGATGTTTTCTAAAATCGTTTTTCAAAAACCCTAAGTGTAGTCTTCGGATTATTCTTAGTTTTTAGGTGACCTAACTCACCCTAATCAAGTTAGATGGCGACTCCGAATCTTTTTCTAAAAGCCCTTTATTCAAATCAATTTTTCAATTCAAACCTAGTCGCACTCATTCTTCTAAGAGGGTGAGTTCTAACGAGAGAGTATAGCATTTTTCCCGCTTGGGTGAGTATTCCTCGAGTGCGAAAAATCTGGGCACGACACAAATAGCCTTATTTGCGACAGCATCAACCGTCGCAAATGGGTGACGCAGGATTCCATTATATTAGTGACGAAATTATGCCATCGCAAATAAAAATAATGCCGTCGCAAAAGCATGTTATTGTGACACATATGAATCGTCATAACAAATATGTAGGTAATTCCCAAACATTTGCTACAGCCTTTGCCATCACAAAAAATAACTTGCCGTCGTAAAAAGTAGAGAAAAAATTTAATAAATTATATTAAATTTAATATTTTTTAATTTCCTAAAAATCCTGTCTACACATGAAATAATATAACTAAATTAATTAATGAAAAATATTCATTCACCAAACTCCTTGAAATTCCTGTTTACACATAAAATAATATAATTAATTCATTCACAAAAAAAAAAACCATTCATTCACCAAATTTCATAATCCATGTCCACAAAAAATATTACAAATATTAGAATTATAGTTTTTCTACAACATAATAATTGAAGTTCTAATATATGAAACAAAGTTTTCCTAAAATGTGAAACTCCAACATCCAAGTGTACCCAAACATCTAGTAATTCAAAATACAAAACAAAATAAAACATTAACAGCCCCTTCAACCCCGATCATCATGGCAGACCTAATCCTTTTCAATAACCTGAAAAAACAAAAATAAAACAATTACCAACATGATTGATATAGGCAACATATATGCAATATCATATCATTAATGAAACCATAAAAAAGATATATAAAAAAAGTTGTAATTTACATCATTAGATTTCCATGCAACGTATTGGTCAATCGATTCTCCCACAGTTTCAATGCCATGACTCGGTCTTTCTAAAAGAGCGTTAGGTTTTCTCACAGTTTGAACAAATACTTTGTAGAAGTTTGGACCCAAAGGTTCTTCATCCAATTCTATGAATGGGTCCATACTTACAAGCAGTCCCTCTGTCACCTTGAGTTTTGGAAGCTCCACACTAAGCAAACTTACTTTTATACCACCCTACAATTATAAGTACAATATTTGGATAAGTTGTATAAAATAAATCAAACTTTAAATATTAAAGTGTCCAAAGGAAACTAAATTATTCCGGTGACTGTGCCGTTTATTCACACACGTCATCATTGCCTAAACCATGCTACGTGCCATGTTGCATGCCGCTCCTAGACCGTTCGTAAATTTTGGGTTCCAAAACGACGAAATTAAACTTTAAAACAAAAAGTGTTATTATATTAGAAAAAATGCTATAATTTTCAAATCGGGAATCCGGCGACCATGCCGTTTGTCTTCACACGTCATCATTGCCTAAACCGTGCTACGTGCCAAGTTTCACACCGTTCCTAGATCGTTCGTGGATTTTAGGCCCCAAAACGACGAAATTAAACTTTAAAACATAAAGTGTTATTATATTAGAAAAAATGCTATAATTCCCAAACCAAGAATCCGGCGACCGTGCCGTTTGTCCCTATATGTCATCATTGCCTAAACCGTTCTACGTGCCAAGTTTCACGTCGTTCCTAGACCGTTCGTGGATTTTGGACCCAAAAACGACGAAATTAAAGTTTAAAACTTAAAGTGTTATTATATTAGAAAAAATGCTATAATTCCCAGATCGAGAATCCAGCAACCATGCCGTTTGTCCCCACATGTTATCACTGCCTAAACCATGCTACGTGCCAAGTTTCACGCCGTTCCTATACCGTTCGTGAATTTTGGACTCTAAAACGACGAAATTAAACTTTAAAACTTAAAGTGTTATTATATTAGAAAAAAATGCTATAATTCCCAAACCAGGAGTCGGGCGACCCTGCCATTTATCCTTACACGTCATCATTGCCTAAACCGTGCTACGTGCCAAGTTTCACGTCGTTCCTAGACCGTTCGTGGATTTTGGGCCTAAAAACGACGAAATTAAAGTTTAAAACTTAAAGTGTTATTATATTAGAAAAAATGCTATAATTTCCAAACCGGGAATCCGGCGACCATGCCATTTGTCCCCGCACGTCATCATTGCCTAAACCGTGCTACTGCCAAGTTTCCTACCGTTCCTAGACCGTTCGTAAATTTTGGGCTCCAAAACGACGAAATTAAAGTTTAAAACTTAAAGTGTTATTATATTAGAAAAAATGCTATAATTTCCAAACCGGGAATCCGGCGACCGTGCCGTTTGTCCCCACACGTCATCATTGCCTAAACCTTGGTACGTGCCAAGTTTCACACCGTTCGTAAATTTTGGGCCCCAAAATGATGAAGTTAAACTTTAAAACTTAAAGTGTTATTATATTGGAAAAAATGTTATAATTTTCAAATCGGGAATCCGGCGACCGTGCCGTTTGTCCCCACACGTCATCATTGCCTAAAGCGTGCTACATGCCAAGCTTCACACCGTTCCTAGATCGTTCATGGATTTTAGGCCCTAAAACGACGAAACTTGAACTTTAAAACTTAAAGTGTTATTATATTAGAAAAAATGCTATAATTCCCAAACTAGGAATCCGGCAACTGTGCCGTTTGTCCCCACACATCATCATTACCAAAATCGTGCTACATGCCAAGTTTTGCGCCATTCCTAGACCGTTCGTGAATTTTGGGCTCCAAAACGACAAAACTTGAACTTTGAAATTTAAAGTGTTCTAATTTTAGAAAAAAATACTATAATTCTCAAACCGGGAATCCGGCGACCATGCCGTTTGTTCCCACACATCATCATTATCTAAACCGTGTTACGTGCCAAGTTTCACGCCATTCCTAGACCGTTTGTAGATTTTAGGCCCTAAAACGACAAAACTTGAACTTTAAAACTTAAAGTGTTCTAATTTAAGAAAAAATGCTATAATTCTCAAACCGGGAATCCGGCGACCATGCTGTTTATCTCCATACGTTATCATTACCTAAACCGTGCTATGTGCCAAGTTTCATGCCATTCCTAGACCGTTTGTAGATTTTAGGCCCTAAAACGACAAAACTTGAACTTTAAAACTTAAAGTGTTCTAATTTAAGAAAAAATGCTATAATTCCCAAATCGAAAATCCGACGACTGTGCCATTTTTCCGCACACGTCATCATTGCCTAAACTATGCTACGTGCCAAGTTTCATGCCATTCCTAAACCGTTCGTGGATTTGGGGCTCCGAAACGACAAAACTTGAACTTTAAAACTTAAAGTTTTCTAATTTAAGAAAAAAAGTCTATAATTTTGAAACCGGGAATCCGACAACAGTGCCGTTTGTCCCCACATGTCATCATTACCTAAACCGTGCTATGTGCCAAGTTTCACGCCGTTCATAGACCGTTTGTAGATTTTAGGCCCTAAAACGACGAAACTTGAACTTTAAAACTTAAAGTGTTCTAATATTAGAAAAAATACAATAATTCCCAAACCAGGAATCCGGTGACCGTGCCGTTTGTCTCCACACGTCATCATTACCTAAACCGTGCTATGTGCCAAGTTTCATGCCGTTCCTAGAGCGTTCGTGGATTTTGGGTCTCACAACGACGAAATTAAAGTTTAAAATTTAAAGTGTTATTATTTTAGAAAAAATGCTATAATTCCCAAACAGGGAATCCAGCAACCATGCCGTTTGTCCCCACATGTCATCATTACCTAAACCGTGCTACATGCCAAGTTTCATGCCGTTCCTAGACCGTTCGTAAATTTTGGATCCCAAAACAACGAAATTAAACTTTAAAACTTAAAGTGTTATTATATTAGAAAAAATGCTATAATTTCTAAATCGGGAATCCGACGACCGTGCCGTTTGTCCCCACACATCATCATTACCTAAACCGTGCTATGTGCCAAGTTTCATGCCGTTCTTAGACTATTCATGGATTTTGGGCCCCAAAATGATGAAATTAAACTTTAAAACTTAAAGTGTTATTATATTAGATAAAATGCTATTAAAGTAGATTTTCTATGAGTTTTATTTGTTTTTTATTAAGCACTTTTTGGTTTTTTGAGTTGTTTCCATTAATGGCAGCATGACATTGAAGCAGTTGACATCCCCAAAGTGGAGGAACAGGCTGTGCAGTTGGAGAAAGATCTGATGGCAAAAGAAAAGGAAGCACTTGATTTCTTGAAAGATCTGGAAACAACCAAAATGATTGTAGAAGAACTAAAACAAAAGCTACAGAAAGAAGCATTTGAAGTCAATGCGGCCTCCAATGCAAATTTAGGTGATAGAAATCTGAATCCTACTATAAAATTAAGCAGAAAAGGAAAACCATGAAATCCTTACAGGCGATGGTCAGGATTCTACTCGTGCTTTCAGCCTCTACTCCTCTTCAGCTCCTGGATTCATCTTTATGGAATTGAAACAAGCCAAGTTGAACCTTACAAGAACTACAAATGATCTTCTTGGCATTCAAGCTACTGTTGAATCATTTAAAAGGAAAATAGAGAAGGAAATACTCTTACTTGAAAAGACTCGGAAGAGATTATCTTTAAATTCCTCAAAAGTTTTGTCACTTGAGGAAGAGCTAAACAAAACAAGACTGAAGCTACAACTGGTCCAAAATGCTGAAGTTATAGGTGATTCAGATAATCCCATTAATGTATCAAGAGAGCTTCAACAGTTGAGTTCTGAGGTAGAGCAGTACAAGAAAATGGGAGAAGCAGCAAAATCAGACGTTTTGAGAGCGATGTCCGATATTGAATAGACAAAAACTGTAATTAAAAAAGGTTGAGATCAGATTGGTTGCTGCCAAGAAAATGAAGGAAGCTGCCAGAGCCACAAAAGTTTGGTTTTGCTGGTTTCTCCATCCTCATAAGAAAGCAAATTAAGAGAAAGAAGAAGCATACTCCTAATTCAAGGTGTGCCAGTGGTTAGATCAATTGCTTCAGACCAAGACCTGACATTATTAGTCATCTTCTTCTTTAGTTATTGTACTTTACTTCCTATTATGCCCTAAACCTCTGGTGTGTCCTGGTTTAACTTTTATGTCTTCTTAGGTGGCTAATGTAACACAAATCCATTGTTTATTAATAGTATTGTGTTTATTTCTCCCTTTGTGGTTGTTCACTTGATGATTGTGAATTTCTACTGTTAGAAGTCTTATAATCGTCATTCATATGCGTCAGAATCTTCAATTCGAGTATGCTCTAAACAGGATTTTCTTTGTTAGGGGGAAGTGTTATATTACCCAAAAAATTGATAGAAGCTCAATACATAGCCCCGAATGGCTCACGAATTCTCAAGGGAGGGCAGGCATAGATCTTTCTCAAGGGAAAACCTATCTGTAAAACAGAACCTCCTTGACCGTTCATGGATTTTAGGCCAAAAACACGAAAACTTAAACTTTAAAACTTAAAGTGTGATAATATTAGAAAAAATGCTATAATTCTAAAACCGGGAATCCGGCGACCGTGCCGTTTGTCCCCAGATATCATCATTGCCTAAATCATGCTACGTGCCAAGTTTTATGCCGTTCCTAGACCGTTCGTGGATTTTGGACCCCAAAACGACGAAATTTGAAATTTAAAACTTAAAGTGTCCTAATATTAGAAAAAATCCTACAACTCCCTAACCGAGACTCTGGTGACCGTGTCGTTTGTCCTGACACCTCATGAGTGTTTTATACAAAATAGATTCACATTAAATATATATAATACAATACCTAGTCAGTAAGTCGTGGCGTAGCTGATGGTGGTGTAGCTAATGGTGGCGTAGCTGGTGATGCTGAAGGTAAAACATCATCACCCACGGACTCCTGAAATACTTGATGGCCACTAGATGCATATGGGACCTACATATTTAAGTAAATGTTTATTACTAATTACTTTGTAATACATATGTCAATATAACAAAAGGGGTATTTTATCAAACCTGCATAGCTGCTTTCGTACTGCCTGCACCCTGCAGACCTATACACTGGGTGACTGTTAGCATAATTAACTCCCTAATATCATCTTTAAATTGTGTGAGGTGCTGAGTGACGTGCTGAGTGATCTCCTTGACACTTGGGCCCTGTGGGGGCGGCTGCAACAAGCCAGCTGATTGCGATGAACTAGCACTCCTATGCTGTAAATCTGATGGTAGTATACCTATCCTGTAGGTTCGGCAGTATCCATGCTCATCCTTCCCCATCAATTTTATGAAAATGCCGTCTCGAGCCTTATCAATCCTCTCCTCCTCAGGCACCGCCTCAAGTCGCCACTCAAATTCAGCCTACAAAAAGGGGAATTATTTACAAAAAAACAACTGAAACTATTACTAAAGGACCACTATACAAGTATACTTATAACAATGGCTGCCACCTCTGGGTCAGAAGTCCTATGTGACGCAATGTAGATGCACATCCTGTCAGTCCTCTTCCCTTCCTTTGATAGCTGCAATTATAAAACAATTTAAGATGTTATATTCAAATAATTGTTTTCATGAACTAAAATTAAGTAACTTAAATTATATACTTTTTGTCGTATTTAGCAAAGATGCGTCCTCCCAGTTCGATGAAGTATGGCACGATGCTTTCGATTAGCAGAATTTTGATTCGATATCTCCTATATTATTGTCAAACATGAATTTGGACCCAATAAATGATGCAATCCTAGGTTTAGCAAATAGAAAAAGATTGCAAGAACTAAAACATAAAGTTAAACCTGTGAGTCTCTAACAAGAGGGAGAAAGAACCTGCACAAAACAAACACGAATGCAGCCAAAAGTTATTACCTGTGCTTTGGGGCTCCTCCAATAAGTCACAAGCTCTTTCCAAACTTCTGGCATGACATTCTTAGGGGGTCTAGTATCAAGGAGGGGGTCATCCTTGTATGGAAAAAAGTGCTTTTTCTTTAACTTAGTCTTCTTATCTCTCCAAATCTTAGAGCATGACTTCATGCAAACTACTTTATATTCAGGCGGACAATATACCAAGTTATCCTACAAATAAGAAATATAGAAAATTAGCTAAAATTTTATATCAAGTAACTTAAAAAAACAGCAAGTTTATGTATTACTACCTCTACATCATTCCAAATGCCATCTTTGATATTATCAAGCACATTATCCCAATCTAAATAGTTGAAGGGAACTCGTTCCGCTACTAGATGGCCAAGCTGGCTAGACATTCGAGTGCTGGTTTTGAGGTCCAGGATTGTCATTTTCCTCTAAACTTCTACGTCTTTCTATAAGGTCATCCCTCTTGTATTGAGTTAGAATTCCTTCTGACTCTAACTGTAGCAATAGATCTGATCTAGATAACACTTTAAGCTTGCCTTTTATCTCCGAGGTGCTATCAAAAGAAATTTTATCCTTTCGGAATTTGTGACCGTCAGGTAAGAATCGACGATGACCCCTGTAGGTAAATTTTTTACCATGCTTCAACCATAGGGAATTAGTTTCCTTATTGCAGTAGGGGCAAGCATATCTACCTTTCGTACTCCATCCTGACAACATGGCAAATGCAGGGAAGTCAATTATTCTCCACAACAAAAATGCATGCAATTGAAACATTTTTTTTGTCGATGCATTAAACGTGGCTACACCTTCATTCCATAACTCAAACAACTCCTCAATCAATGGTTGCAAATACATATCGATCTTGTTGTCAGGGGATTTTGGGCTATCAATAAGCACAGACAGGATCAGAAAGGGTTGCTTCATGCACATCCAAGGTTGTAAGTTGTATGGAATCAACACTACAGGCCAAGTACTGTGGACTATGTTCATTGACCTGAATGGGTTGAATCCATCCGATGCAAGCCCAAGCCTTACACTGCAAGGATCACTGACAAATTCTGGATTCTGCTGATCAAAATGTTTCCATGCCGGTGAGTCAGCAGGATGCCTTAAGGTCCCGTCATTTACTCTTTCCTCTGCATGCCATCTCATTGCCTTTGATGTCTGTGACAACATAAACAGTCTCTGCAACCTTGGCTTTAGGGTAAAATACCTCATCTGGTTTGCAGGTTTCTTCTTATCTTTGGATACTACAGTATCATCACAATCTTTCCACCTAGAACTGCTACATATGATACACTGACTAAGATCAACATCCTTATTTCTAAATAACATACAATTGTTAGGGCATGCATCCCAAGTCTCATAAGTGAATCCCAAATTTTCACTTATCTTGTGAGCTTCATAGTAGTTCTTCGAAAGATTGACTCCCTCGGGGAAAGCCTCACATAATAAATCAAGTAACATATCAATTGACTTATCGGTCCAACCATTTAGCACCTTCATATGAAAAAGCCGAACAATGAAGGACAATTTGGTAAATTTCTGACAACCCGGATACAATTCAGTCTGTGCTTGTTCCAAAAGTTCAAAAAAGTCAGTCGTTTCTTTATTTGCACCTATCTGCTCCTCTTCATTCTCAGAAGTTGTGCCAACATATGGAATAGCCTCTTGTATCATTCCAACCATGTCATCCCTAATGTCAACACCACTGTTAGGTTCCACTAACACTTCATTTTCCCTGCAAGACTGCAAAGGGCGACGGGTTTTCTTGTGACTTGTCCAATTTTTGTAATTTCTATACATCCCATTCTTTAAAAGATGGTTACGCATAACATCTCGTGGGTTATGATATCGGTTTAAACACCTCCTACACGGACACCATATGACAAAAGTTTCATCCCAGCCAACGTATGCAAATGACAAGAATTCATCGATCCCATTAACATATTCTGGTGATAGCCTATCACCTAAATCAATCCAACTCTTGTCCATACTTCTGCACATGCCGACATCAACAACATTACTTATCCACCACAACAACTAAAAAATAATCTATTTAAAATGCCCATGCATCGTGAAACCTATCCATCCAACTCCACTCTAAAAGGTAGGTGGTCCTATCTCATTCAGGAATGCACACTCTATATGGAATAAAGCAGCTCAAACCACTTCGTCCATATCCAAGGAAAATTCGGCAGCATCTCCCCACAGTTCTCCACATACACGACACAGATAAAGTGTATTGATATATACTACATCCAGTATGTATGTCGAGAACAAAAGGAGCTGCCGCACAGAATAACCCTCAAAGATAAACAATCTGAAATGGTGAGCCACTAACTACCATATAGACTTATGCATTCCCAAATTGTCCGAAACTGGACAATTCAAGAACCATCTCATCAAAGTTGAATCCACAAACTCCGATGAGGATTCTTGAACGGGTCTAAGGTTATAAGCTTATACTTCAATTAACTCATGCCAGCATGAAGTAACCAAAATATAAATATGTATGTATGTATGTATGCATGCATGCAAGAAATATCATAAACAATATTAGGAAAAAAAAATACATTTCTTCTACTCATTTAGTACAAGAAACATTGTCCTATTATTTTCCTGTCATTTTAATTTTTCTATTTTTCATAAGATAATACTCTTAGCTTTATTGGGACTACTAGTGGAGCACGTGATTTTTAGGGACATCAATTGAACTTCATATAACTGATTGAACATAGTTAAAATTGCTTTAATTCATTACAGTTTTCTAAGTTCTTGCTCCTCTAGTAAGATAATACCATAACATCTTTTATTGATAACTATTACGGAATTACATAAACATAGGTTGCAAACAAATTATGCAGTTAAAGTTAGACTCATGAAAACTTCGATAATGTTTCTTGGATTGTGTTGGTTTCTACAAGCAAAGACTCCCTTTGCACTTGAGTCTTGTCAACTGCAAAGAGACTACTTATCAAGTATTACATTTCTTTGAGGCCATATTAAAGACTAATAGTATGATTTTTAGCTCTCATTGTAAACATCGTGAGGAACTTATTTCAATTAACAAGCATTAGATGTTTCCATTGCATTCCTCCAAGCAACTCCGGCTTTTGTCTTTCCTCCTTTTTTGTAAGATTGATAGATTTTCTTCTTCTAGAGAGTATGAGATATTTTTGTTTTGTTTTAGATTGGATGTATCATGTGTACACATATATATATTGATATTATGTTGACATTTGCAAAATCTACCAACAATGGTTACCCTGGAAAGGCTGGTATCTATAGAAATAGGTTATAAAATCATTTCACTGCTTTTATTGAATACAGAACTTCAGCGCTGTGTTGGAACTGTTGTCTCTCAAAATTAATACCTGAAAAATATATTCATACTACCAGCAAACTAAGCACTAGTTGCTTAAACTCCTCAGAATCATCAGGTATATTCAGAGAGAAAAAAGTATTGACAATGGAAAATGTGGGTCTTGAATAGACTTATATCGCTAGTAATGTGATATGTCTTGATGGTCCTATGACAATGGCTATAGATGTGGGACTGTTAACTCAGATTCACACTCATAAAAAATAAATAAATAAATAACATCGCATTTCTCATTGTCAAAAGGCAGACAAATGGGACAAAACCAAACCCTAAGGATCTAGGGTCCTTCAATTTCGAAGTACATACAGATGGCAATGTAACTGAAGGAATATATTTCAAACAAGAAATGTAAATAATAAGAGCATTGATGAACTAAGAACATACCTTAAGCCATAATAGACGATGGTGATGTGGCGGAGGTCTAGGCGACACAGCAGAGAGTGGAGGAGGTGGCGGTACGGCACAGCGGCGGAGATGGCAATGTGGCACAGTAGAGGAGGTGGCGGTGGTGCGATTGATGCTGCGATGGAGACGAAGTCAGAGAGGGGGAGGAGATGGCAATGGCGGTGATCGATGGTGATGGATATTGCGATGGAGAGGAGGTGAGAGAGAGGGATCAAGTCAGCGAGAGAGAGAGAGAGAGAAAGAGAGAGGAACATCGATCCTATCGATCGATATAACCAGCAGCCATAGAGTTTACAGGGAAAAGGGGGGAAAATGAAACAGGGGAAGCGGGCAAGTCAAAACGGCTTCAGTTTGATTAAAAAAATTTTGCGACGGCATACCCGTCGCAACAAATACTTTTTGCCACGGTGTACATCCCGTCGTAAACACTTGTCTTAAAAATTCATCCGTGCAACCCTAAATTTCTGCCGTCACAAAGGGTCGTAGCAAATATGGTTTGCGATGACTTTTTGCGCCGGTCATTCTACCGTAGCAAAAACTGTCGAAGCAAAAGGACCATTTTTTAGTAGTGCAAGTCGGGTGACATGGGTTTATTAAAAATTTAGAACTCAATTTCTAATCAAGATATAGACTTCAAACTAAAACTTAACAGTTAGAAAGAGAAAGCTCAAAATTTGGAATGAGGAGACTAAATCAAAACTTTAGTTTTGATTGGTTCGGCTTATGTTTATAGCTTTTTGCCTAAAAGCTGTGAAAAAAGTCCAACCATTTGGCACCAAGCTTTTAGGGCTATGCTTTTGGACTTTTATAAGTTGGGAAAGCTTGAAAGAAAAAAGCCAGCCCAACCCATTTCACTATATAAACACCCCACCAACAGATCTGCCCTCTCTCTCCACTACTTGCGTTGCTTGTCGATGTCACCAATGTCTCCAGCATTCCTGTACTCAAGGCTTGCCATCCCTGGTTCTGCTACTGCTTTGGTCGCCGATCAGTGATGTTTGTGTGAAGATCTCTTCCCTCTGGTCTGTTCCCTCTGCTCTCATCATCATTTCGAACAATTTGCTATGTGATGTAGTTTTCTATAAGCATTTCTAGGGTTTGCTTTCATATGAAATTTTGGGAGATTTAAGTTGGTGGTATTGGTTTATGGTTGGTATTGTATTCTTATAGGTGTATGTTGATTGAAAAAGAACCACCGACATTACTAAATCTGGTTCACAAATTCCAAAATTAGGGCTTTGAATTTACATTGATCTTCTTGGGGCTTTTGCCTTTCTTCATCTTCATCTTCAGTTTATTTAAAAAAATATAGATCTATTTCTTAAATTCTGAAATATGGGGCTTTCACCTTTTCTTCATCTTCATCTTTAGTTTATTTAAATAAAAAAAACGTAATTCTATTCCTTAAATTATGAAATTAGGGTTATTTGATTGTTTTGAACTTAAGGGTTTTCGGTTTTTAGCTTTTGTTTTCAGTTTGTTCATCTTCAACTTCAGTTTATCTCCAAAAAAAACCTAGATCTTTTTTCAAAAATTCATAAACTAGGGTTCCTAATTTACAGAGAAATTGCTTGGGGTTTTTTTACTGCTTTCAATGTGGGGCTTTTAGGTTTCTTCATCTTGTATGCCCTTTGTTTTATTTCCAAAAATCTTTTACATCTCTTTAGAAATTCAAAAATTAGGCATGAAAATTTATAGACAAGTTGGTTGGGGGTTTCTCACTGTCACGCAGTTTTCAACTTATGGCTTTTAGGTTTCTTCAACTTGTATTCTACTTTGTGTTTCAGCTATGCCATGTTTTGTGTATGATGGAATTGCTATGAAATTGCTTTTGGTTTTCTTCATCTTCATCTTCTGTAGCTATGTGTTTAATCGTTGCTTTATACCGTGTGTCCTATTGGCAACTTAGGGCTTTTGGCTTTTGTGTATGATGAAATTGCTATGGAGTTGCTTTTGGGTTTCTTCATCTTCATCATGTATATGTGCTTAGCTCTGCTTTATGCTGTGTGTTTTATGGTCAAGTTAGGGCTTTTGCCTTTTGTGTATGATGGAATTGTTATGGTGTTTATTCATCTTCATCCAATATTGTTGTGTTTAGCTCTACTTTATGACATGTGTTGCTCTCTCTCTCTCTCTCTCTATCTCTCTCTCTCTCTCTCTTTTATATATATGCTTCAGCTATGTCTCATTTGTGATAGAACTGCATTGGTTGAAATTTTCCTTTCATGAGTATAACTTTGCACAATGGTAATTTGTTAGTAATTAAATGCCTTATTTTTGCATGTTTATAATTTTATTTGTGACCATGACCATAACACATCCATATAGTTAATATGACCTCCCATAAATCCATTGCCACATCTGCATGGCCACCAAGGATGTGCAAATGTGGTTTTGGTTATTGCATTATCAGGATTTCAATATCAAAAGATAATCCAGGATGAGCATACTACTCGTGTCCTTGTCCAATAGTGAGTTTATTCTGTTTTGTCAATTTTTACATTAATGTTTTTTGGCCATAGCACTAACACTTGCACCTCATACATTAGACATGTGGTAATTGGATTGGTTAGTGTGACTAAACTGCAAGTCACACACCTGTAAGCACCCTATTTTTGCCCACTTGGCACTCTCTGGCTCGACTGGGTCCAGTTTTCAAACACCTTAGCACATGCAAGCTCAAGACGAGCCATTTGATCTCCAATCCAACCAACTGGTCGCTTTTTGGGCCCACAAGGACCCGCTGGAGCCATACACACCATCGTTCCAGGCAGCTTTCTGGACCAGGCAGTCCTGGAAACCAACGCCATCCAAGTAGCTTCCCGGGATCGGGCGATCTCGGGGACCAACACCTCATCAAATTTCAGACCGTTCACTTCCGGCGCCCGCTAGCCCGCCAATGTAAAATGTCTGTCATTTGGTAGTTCTCTGAGACCGAGCATTCTCAGAGACCGACACCACCTTTCCAGGTAGCTTTTTGGGACCAAGCATTCTCAGAAACTAACACTACCCTTCTAGGTAGCTTTTTGGGACCAAGCGTTCTCAGGAACCAACACCACCCATATAGGTAGCTCTCTAAGGCCGGGCGTTCTTAGAGACCAACATCGCACAGGTAGTTTTCCGAGACCGGGTGGTCTTAAGAACCAGCACCTAGGTCAACACCGGCGCCTACTAGCCCGATTCGGTGAAAAATGACCAAACCTGCCCCTTAGGCCTCCAGACACGTTTTGGGAAAGTTTAAAATCCCTCAAAACGATAACTCCACATTTCCAAAATGTTACTAAACTATTAGGCGTCCCCCGCACGCCATTCGGTCCAATTCCGATCCTATTCCTGCTCACTCCAGCCAAAATAACCATTTTGCCCCTGAACACCTTAGCATGGCACAAACCCCTCCGAGCGATAAAAGACTCTCCCAAAACATATCCCTGAAAAACCCTACATGCTTAACATGACACATCAAACCTTTCCTAACCATTTCCAACCAATCCTGGCCAAAATGACCATTTTGCAAGTGGCAATCCGAACATGCCCCGAAACAGCACCGGTCCTAGGATTCCAAGCAAAGAGTTTTACCATACACCCTTGTTTAACCCGAGGAGGACCCTATGACATTAAACGCTCATAATTCAATAAAAGTTCCCTGGAGCGTCTTGCAAACGCTCTTCCAATTCCATGGTTATAACGCAGTGTCAACTAACTCGAGAAATGCGTAAATCAGAGAATTCTTGAAAGCTCGTTCAGAGATCTTTTTATCGATACGGCTTGATCAGATAGATTACTTCTTAAAGCCCTCCATCGTACCGTGCGAAAACTACAACTTTCGACAACCCTTAGAACGTCTCGTAGACGTTCCACCAAGGTTGACTTTTTTCCGGATTCCCCGATCAAAATGCATCATCAAACGACTTGAAAAATGCGTAAATCTGAAAATTTCTAAAAGTATTTCCAGAGTACTTTCCATCAGTACAGTCCGATTAAAAAGAACGCTTCCCGAAGGTCTTAATCACACAACACGAAAACAGCCACTTTCGAACACCCTCGGAGCGTATTACAGACGCTACGCAAAAGTGTCCTTTTATGCATGCTTCCCGAGAGGATATCCCATGCTTCCAAACACAATTTAACCTTTCCAAAAATATGAAATTTCACGAGAAACCCTAAGAGAGCACCGTGGGTGCAACCAATTCCCCCGGAACCTTCCTGGTTGACTTAATTATCGAGACAAAGTTTGGACGAACCTTCCCGGTGATGGAGCGTGAGATATCCCAAACCTCTATTTATTTATATTAATGCGAATTTCTAATGTATGTAATGTTTAATTATTAATTATTTCTTCTTTTGGGTAAAAAATGACCAATGAAAGTTTATGTTGTAACTTAAGCCTATGGGTGAGACACATGGTATTATCCCCATGTGTGTCATCTTTTATACACATAAGTGCACACAACTCACACATGTTCAACCGATTGAGAGGGAAGGGAGGGAGAAGAGGAGAAGAGAAAGAAGAGGAAGAAGCTTGAGGAAGAGCTTGAAGCAATAGAAGATTTAACCAAGCTTGAAGAAAGGTAGGTCCCATTTTCTTCTCCAATGGTATATGTGTATGTATCTATCTTTGTGTGATGTGTTGTTAGATTGTTGTGGGTGACTCTTTTGTGTCCTAAATTAGCTAAGTATAGAATGTTGAAAGCCCCATTGAAAGATTTGAGGGTTTGGGATGTGAAATTCCCAACTTATGCAAGTTAGGGTTTGGGTTCCTAAAACCTTAAATCCCTTTGATTTTCTTGTTTAAAGTGTTTGATTTTAAGTTATTATGGTCGTCTTGGGTCAATCTTTGGATCCTAGAAGTATTGAAAGAGTTTGTGTGAGTTTTGATGGAGTTTGGTTTTGATTTGAGTGAGGTTTGGAGATTTTCGGGTTGAAATCTGGGTATTTAGCTTTGGAGTGGACTCCTTAGTTTTTGGAAACGACTCATTGTCCCAGTTAACTCCCAAATTTATTTAGTTAGCTTGGGAGGTGACTCTTTTATTTTTGGAGCTGACGCTTTTGCCCAGAGAACTCCCAAATTCATTTCTTTAGCTTAGGAGGCGACTTCTTTGTTTCTGGAGCCGACACCTTTGTCCAGCCCTCGGTTTCACTTTTCAACTCAGACACTGCTTCATAAAACGGGCATAACTTTCTCTAGATAACTCATATTGATACACCATTTGAAGCATTGGAAAGTAGATTGATAGACCTTTGTATACATATAAATTTTGCACTCTAATTCCTTATAGATTGAGAGATATTGAATTTTGAAATTAACCTAAAATTCTGCCAGTAACATTCTCCTTCCAAAATTTTAGCCCATTTTCTATGGGGCATAACTTCTTCATCCGAAATGTGTATTTAACCCATGACCTATCAAATCAAATCCCTTTAAGCCTATTTTCAAATGGAACTAACCTAAAGTGTGAAATCTTCCTTGTGAAGTGTTGAGACCCAATAAAGGAGTCGATGTCCCGGCTTCCATGATTAAACCTCAACCTTATGTTCACGTTTTACGTTGTTACTTTGCCTTGGAGTCTTGTATTGACACTTCCACACTTCTATGTGCATTTTGTGTAAGAACACCTTGTCTACCACCCATCCTATCAGAAAGAGGTGAGTAACGATATGCCATGAGTAAAACTCTATTAATTTCTAAATGTTTTAAATTTACCTACATATCATGCAATGTTTTTCATATATTTTCAATGCATCAATATTTATGTTCAAGTATAAATGTCATACCTAGAAATTCATGCAAGCTATACTTATGTTATGAATGAAAATCATGGACTATAATGTTTAAATGAAAGAGATGCTAAGTTTCCAATGTATGGTGCCAACTCGAGTCTTCTCGTGGCAAGACTTTAATCTAGCCCGATAGTCCTACGATAGGGGACAGGAAATAAACTATCTAGTCCTACGAAAGGGGATGAGAAATAAACTATCTATGTTGGGAGACGTCCCTGACCTAAAGAGCCTTAGCGTGACTTACATGATTACTATGGAGCCTAGCTCATATGTCGAGTTATAACACACTTATGTTTTAAACTAGGAACTATGATATGTTCACATGCTTTACGACAAGATATGAAATGTTATGTTGCATCTCTTGTTATGATACTATGTTTTGAAATGTTGAAATGTTTCAAATGATGTTTACGTTACCTATGAGCTCCAAGTCTGCGCTTTAAACGTTCAAAAGCTCATTTGTTCATGCATAAATGATTATTTATCCTTGTACGTTGGATATAATTTCTAGTCTATGATATTTTTTCGCTCATGCATCATTGTTATTCACTAAGCATTAGCTTACGTTTTCTCAAATAATTTTCAGGTAGCCAATCCGAGAGGCCCTAGAGTAAGGCCATACGTGAATTTTGAGCTACGGCCCAAGGGCCTATGTTTTGGTTCATGTTTAAGGGCTGGACCCAATATTTTGTAATGATATAATGTTATACTTTTGGTGGACCTTGATTTGGTCCTTATATATGTTATGTTTTAGTTTAGGCACAGCTCTAACATGTATGACACAGATTATATTTCAAGTTATAAAAGTTCTATTTTTTGCAATTATGCATCATTCTAAATGATTATGCACAGGTGATCAACCAGTTTATATAATGCGGCCTCGGGTAGCTTTGCTACTAGCCGGTCATGTACCCTATATCCGTATAGTTCGGGTTATGGGGCGTGACAGAGCGTATGCTACATGCGCTCAAATTGTGATCAGATCGACCAACTTTTAATCAACAGTCGAGATTTAACTAGTACACAGGGTGCCACGTGTCATTCTGGCAATGGAATAGTACCTACGCATGTCCTACATGTGCCAGGTCAAATTTTGGCCAGGCAAATGTAGCAAATACGCCAGGACTATTCCAGATTGCCTATAAATACCAGATCACCCCTTTGCATATTCCATCTCCGAAATTGATGCGAAACTCTGCTGAAACTGCTCCAGAATCTTGAATCCTTACATATATTCCACCCCTCCAACACTTAGGCTAGATTCTACCTCCCTCAAGCCTATACACTTCACCTACAAGGCCTTATACACCATTACACATTCCATTCCAGCCCCTCAAGCCTTCTTGAAGTCATTCAAGCTCCAATTAAGACATCCATTGAGGACTACAAGTGTGTTGAAGGCAAAAAGTGGTATCCCTTTTACATTTGTGTCTTCCCACACTTTTCTCTTCTCCCTCCTAGCCTACTTAGGCTATTCTCTATTTTAATCCCCATCTATAACCCTCTATTCTTGCATGCTTGAGCCAAGAGGGCTCTTAGATCATGCCTAGAGGAAAGCAAGTGAGAGCCACCATGTAGGGGGACCTCTCACTAGCCTACTTCGAGATGGTATGACCTAGGAGCCCCTTGTTTATGTGGTATAGCCTAAAAGTCTTGTATGTGATCATGACCCCTTGCATATTACTATTTTGATTATGTTTTGTATGCTTGGCTTCATTCTATGCTTATTGTCATGTTCTACAATGCTTATATTGCTCTTATTTTCATGCCATTTCCAAGCTCTATATTTCTTTCAAAAATTGTTCCAAGAGTTGACCCCTTGAAGTTTAGGATGAGATTTTAGAAATCATGCTATAAGCACCTCATTTTTGCCCGCTCGGCAATCTTCGGCCTGACTGGGTTCGATTTCCAACATCACAACACATACAGGTTCAAGATGAGCCATAAAATCTCCAATCCAACCAGCTGGTCGCTTCTCGGGCCCACAAAGACCCGCTGGAGCCATAAGCACCATTATTCTAGGCAGCTTTTCGGACCGGGCGATCCTCGAAACCAATGCCATCCAGGTAGCTTCCCGGGATCGGGCGATCTCAGGGACCAACACCTCATCAAGTTCCAGACGGTTCACTTTTGGCGCCTGCTAGCCCACCAATGTAGAATGTCCGTCATTTGGTAGTTCTCCGAGACCGGGCATTCTCAGAGACCAACACCACCCTTCTAGGTAGCTTTCTGGTACCAGGCGTTCTCAGGAACCAACACCACCTTACAGGTAGCTCTCTAAGACTAGGCGTTCTTAGGGACCAACACTGCACAGGTAGCTTTTCGAGACCAGGCGGTCTCGAGAACTAACACCAAGGTCAATACTGGCGCCTGCTAGCCTGACTCGGTGAAAAATGACCAAACTGGCCCCTTGGGCCTCCAAGCACATTTTGGAAAAGTTCAAAATCCCTCAAAACGATAAGTCCATCCTTCCAAAATGTTGTTAAACCATTAGGCATCTCCCGCACGCCATCTGGTCCAAATTCGGTCCTATCCCGGCCCACTCCGGTCGAAATGACCATTTTGCCCCTGAATACCTCAACACTGCGCAAACCCCGCCGAACGGTAAAAGACTCTCTCAAAACCATCCCTGAATAGCCCTACACACTTAACACAACATACCAAACCATTCTTGACCATTTCCAGCCAACTCCGGTCAAAATGACCGTTTTACCCCTAGAAGCCCAAAAATGCCCCGAAACAGCACCGGCCTTGGGATCTCGAGTAGAGGGTTTCACCACACGCCCTTGTTTAACCCAAGGAGCACCCTGTGACACTAAGCTCACACGACACGATAAAAGTTTCCTAGAGCGTCTCGCAGACGCTCCGCCTAAATTGTCTTTTCTCCCGATTCCCTGGTTATAACGCACTGTCAACCGACTTGAGAAATGCGTAAATCAGGAAATTCTCGAAAGCTCATCCATAATCTTTCCATCGATACGGTTTGATCGAATAAATTGCTTCCCGAAGCCCTCCATCATACTGTGTGCAAACTATGACTTTCAGCAACCCCTAGAGCGTTTCGCAGACACTCCGCAAAGGTTGACTTTTTCTCTGATTCCCTAATCAAAACGCACCGTCAAACGACTTGAGAAATGCATAAATTTGGGAATTCCAAAAAGTATTTCCAGAGTACTTTCCATCGGTACGGTCCAATCGAATAGATCGCTTCTCGAAGGCCTCGATCACATGAAATGAAAACAACCACTTTCAAACACCCAGGGAGCATATCATAGACGCTTCGTAAAAGTGACCTTTTTGGCACACTTCCCAAGACAATATCACTCACCTCCGAACATAATTCAAACTTTTCAAAAACATGAAAGTTCATTAGAAGCACTAGGAGAACATCCCGAGTACAACCGATTCCCCCAAAACCTTCCCAATTGACTCAATTATCAAGGCAAAGTTTGGACAAACCTTCCTGGTGATGGAGCGTATGCTATATGCGCTCAAATTTTGATCAGATCGACCGACTTTCGATCAACGATCGAGATTTAACCAGTACATAGGATGCCACATGCCATTCTGGCAATGGAACAGTACCTGCACATGTCCTACATGCGTATGGCTATTTGGCCATACGCATGTAGCACATGTTCCAAGTTGCCTATAAATAGAGGCCTCCCCCTTTGCATATTCCAGGTTCGAAATTGATATGAAGTTCTGTTGAAATCACTCCAGAAACTCGAATCTCTACATATATTCCTCCCCTCCAACACCTAGGCTAGATTCTACCCCTGCTAAGCCTATACATTCCACATACAAGGTCTCATACACACTTATACACTTCACTCAAGCCTCTCAAGCGTTCTTGAAGTCACTCAAGCTCCAATCAAGACATCCATTAAAGACTACAAGTGTGTTAAAGGCAAAAGGTGGTATCCCTTTTACATTTGTGCTCTCTTCCACTCTTCTTTTCTCCCTCCTAGCTTACTTAGGCTATTTTCTATTTTAGTCCCCATTTTCAACCCCCCTTTTCTTGCATGCTTGAGCCAAGAGGGCTCTTAGATCATGCCTTGAGGAAAGCAAGTGAGAGCTACCGTGTAGGGGGACCTCTCACTAGCCTACTTTAAGATGGTATGGCCTAGGAGCCCCTTTGTTTATGTGGTGTAACCTAAAAGCCTTGTATGTGAATCACGAACCCTTGCATATTGCTATTTTGATCACGTCTTGCATGCTTGGCTTTATTTTATGTTTATTGCCATATTCTACAATACTTACATTACTCTTAATTTTATGCCATTTCCAAGTTCTACATTTCTTTCAAAAATTGTTCCAAGAGTTGGCTCCTTGAAGCTTAGGATGAGACCTTAGAAATTATGCCTTAGAAAAGCCCCTACTAACCCCTTAACTCTCATTTTGGCATCATTGTATTCCAACTTGCACAAAGCTTGCGTTCCATTTCTCTAATTTTCAAAATTCCATTCTTTTAAATGTAATAGTTGGAATGGCCCCATGGAACCCTCGCTTGAATGGTCTCCCTTTTGTTTGGCCATATAAACCCTCTCTTGATGGAAACGTCTCCTTGAAAAGTGGTTTTCAAAATCCTTCTCAAAAGATGATTTTCAAAAATGCATTCTCTCTATCTTTAAACCAAAAATAATTTTTCAAAAATTGTCATCATCGTGTTGAATTTTAAAACCTCCACTCTTATCAAAATAAAGGTTATAATGGCCATTGAGGAAACCTCCCTTGGAAGGGTTTCCATACACCAACCCTACAAACCATACTCTTGACTAGAGTCAAAATTTTCATGGAAATGACCTTCAAAAGGATTGCCAACCAAAGTCCTTTGCATAACACGTTTTGTTTTCAAAACTCTTTCCAAGAATGCATCAAAACAATTTTCAAAAACCATTCTCCAATCTAACCCTAGGTTAACTTGACCCTAGTTGTCTAACCCTAGGTTAACTTAACCCTAGTTACCTAACCCTAGGTTAACTTGACCCTAGTTGTCTAACCCTAGGTTAATTTGACCCTAGTTACCCAACCCTAGGTTAACTTGACCTTAGTTGTCCAACCCTAGGTTAACTTGACCCTAGTTCACTCACTTTAGGTTAAAGTAACCCTAAGTCGTCTTAACCTTAGGTCAACCTAGCCCAAGTTAGTTAACCTTAGGTTCCCCCTAACCCTAGGCTAACCCAACCAATGTTAATACACTTCAAAGTTCCAACTCTTGAACCATTTTCTAAATGATCATTCAAACTTTCAAATTATCCTCATAACCTATCCCTCCAAAACCTCCTACTTCCATGATTTCAAAAACCCAACTCCGTAAACTCTTCTAATGTCCTTACACTCCATTTTCAAAGCATTTTCGAAAACGTTTTCAAAATGTCACAAACTTAAGGTGTCCCTAGCCCTCTCATGGTTAGGGATTCCAATGACAAGTGATAAATCAAGAACAACATCTAAGGTTGTCCATATTAGGATTCCAAACCATTAGCCATTTCCAAAAAACCATTCTCCAAACCAATTTATCAAAACATTCCTCCAAGGTTTTCAAAACAAGACTTCAAAAACACTTTCAAGTTCCCTTGAGTCATGACAGAGCCTTTTTTTTTTTTTTTTCCAAAACTCCTTTAAGGTGATCCAAAATCGCTTTCAAAAAACACTCCACTATTCAATTTCAAGTCAAAACCTCCAAGACCACAAAGGGTCTTCAATTTCCAAAGACCTCAAAGTGTCTTAAACTTTTTCCAAGACCTCAAAGTGTCTTAAACTCTTTTAAAAGACCTCGAAGTATCTTGAACTTTTTCAAAGACCTCAAAGTGTCTTAAACTTTTTCAAAGACCTCAAAATGTTTTAAACTTTTTCAAAGACCCCAAAGTGTCTTCAAACCTTCCAAAGGCCCTAATGTGCGTATTTTCCATCGGGCTCTAGCCCGAACTATGAATAACCTGATTCTCGCCAAATGAGATATGTAGGTAACCTAAAATGGTGCGGTCATAACTTTTATTTCAACTCCAATCTCTTTTTCAAAAATTCCAATCAATTCAAAGTTTCTATTCCAAACTCTTTCAAAACCCTCGTTATTTTCAAACTTCGTGTAAAAATTTGCATCGTGCATCATCCATCTGAAAAGTGATGGCTAAACCCCATTTTCAAAATTCTAAAATGGATATTAAGTGGAAAATGGTAACCGGTTATTCTAGTAAGTGAACAAAAGGTGATTAGACATGTAGGTATCGAAAGGGCGGGGTAGGGTGATGATCTTAGGATATCTTCCCTACACAAAACCAACCCTCGAACCATAGATTTCTGTTTTCAAAAGACCAAAATGGAGTTATTTTCTAAAAGGGCTTAAATCTTTCCAAAGGTTGCCAAACAACCTATTTTCTTAAAAACCCTCTCTTGAGGGAGTTTTCAAAACTTTTTTCCAAAAATCCTAAGTTTAGTCCTCGGATTAACACTTAGTTTTAGGTGCCCTAACTCACCTTGATCAAGTTAGGTGGTGACTCCTTTTTTTTCTAAAAAGCCCTTAGTCAAATTAATTTTCAAACCTAGTCGCACTTATGCTTCTAGGAGGACGAGTTCTAGTGACAGAGTTCCGTGCTTTAGGGTCTCCGAGCCGAAAGGACCTTGGACCCCCAAAAAATTGGGGTGCGATAGCTGGCGACTCCGTTGGGGACATTTAGAGGGTTAGGACATTAATATGGCTCTTCACTTTTCACTCACCCAGAATTTCCGGTTCCCTTGCCCAATTTTATCCACTCTTCGAATTTTTCAAGTTTCCAAAGCAAACCTTATTTTTCAAAATGATTTTCAAATAAGTGTCATCGCTTGCATTCATTGCCTGCATTCACGCTCTTGCATTAACTATCCATTTTATCTTGCATTGAGTTTCTTTTGAAAAGTTACTAACTCTTTGCATTCTTCTTTTGTAGGTGGACCTTTGTTCACATGTTTGTTTCATATCTTATTTGTTGCCATGTATGTGAATGAATGAACATGATGTGAAATGTGTTGTTGGGTCCTTTCCTCCATTTTTCAAAAATTCCACACACACTTGGTGCGCTCACTTACATTTGCATCTTACATGTATTACCTGGTTACTAACCTTCTAGATAGAAGGGGGAACAGTATATTGATTGTGGGCAGATGCTGTGTCAGTTTCTTAGCTTACGGTCTCTTGATAGTTCTCCCGCTCGAACCACCAACCAAAGATGGAGTTCACCCTTTCAGGGGTGGACGCTGGAGGTTTGAAGGTTTGGGGACCGAGCTTTTTAGGAAGCATTAGTAAACCCCCAACCTCATGCTCATGTAGCACCCCATGCATAGCCGAACCTCTGCCGGATTTAGGACACACGCGTCAATTTTAAAATCAAGGAGGAAAGGGTGACCGCTTTATCTTTTCCTTATAAATTTTGCTTAATCCTTGTTATTATGCTATCTTATTCTTGCTGCTTCCATGTACATGCATCGTAACTACTCATGCATTGCAATTCACTTCAAGACAAGAGTTCTCAAAGTAACTCAAGTCATTGCATCTTCGTGCATTCAATCAACCCCTAGAGAAAGGCTCAAAGATTTTCTCGCCTAATTCAAGCCAACCCAAAACTCCTAAGGGTACCACGAGACCCTAAGGATTCATGGCATGCATCAAAGTCATCTCATAAAGAGGGGCCCCAATCCCTCTTTGCTCACGGAGATAGGGCTGCCAAGAAGACAAGGGGCAATCTGAAATCAAGATCTCTCACCGACCTCCATCCAAGAAGGCGAATCCGAAGACTCAAGAGTTGTTTAGGATCCCATGATATAAATATAAAATAGGCAAAAGTCCTAAGGAAAATGTTCTCCTTCCCCTTCAAATGTACTTTCAATTTCATGTAAAAAGAAATCAAATTCAATAGAACTGTCCTTTCTGCTTTCATCAAATGAATGTATGAATGTATGAATGAATGAATGAATGAACAGGCTTGTACAGTTATAGTATTGCATGAAGGGGCAACCCCCTATCTCCAAAAGTGAGCCAACACATCATGCTTACCCCCCTCAAAGTAGGGGCACCCCTAGGGCATGCATTGCATAAAAATCTTCAATCTAAAGGCACTAACTTCTCCTTTTTTGTTTTTCCTTCTTTTCTTACATTCTCATTGTCTTCTCCCTAGCCTATAAAGGCCAAGAGAGCTAGATGATGAAGCAAGAACGAAAAGGGAGTCTTCTAAACTACCTATTCATTGTCATTATGCTGTCCATATAATTACTATTAGGCTCATGCATTAATATCCATCCTAGGATAAGAGTTCCAAGAAACTCAAGTTATTGCATTCTCATGCATTCAATCAACCGTAAAGAGAAAGGAGCAAATCCAATCTCGTGCCAAAAAGAAGCTTACCAAAGCTCCTAAGGGTTTTTCTAACCTTAAGGATTCATGGCATGCATACAACCATATCTTGAGAGAGGCCCAAATCTCTCTTCATCCATGGAGATGGGATTGCCAACACAAAGAAGTATAAACCGGCCTATGCCGAAGAGGTATTGTATTACACACATGGGCAAACCCCACCTCCAAAATGAACTCAACATCATGCCTAGATTCTCTCAAAGAAGGACCTCCATAGTACATGCATTGCATAAAATCTTCAACTCCACATGCTAACTACATTTTTTTTTTCTTTTTTTTTTCAGGTCCAAGAGCACAGTCAAACCGATATAATCCCTTCAGCATCCTTGCCAATTCATAATTCATGCAAAGCCATAACCTCGACACCATGTTGTCACTCCACCATACCTCAAACTCCTGAAGCCATTCATGTACAATCAGATGACACATATGGAAAACTGAGTGTGAAGAACACCAACATGATTCCAAACCAAGTCGGAGGGGTTTATTCCAAAAAAGGGGGATTTCTTTCAAACCCATCTTTCAATTTTCAATTCGAATTTGAGCATGAAAATAAAATCATCTAAATGAAAAGGATCCAAAGTTTTCATATTTATATCATTGTCTCATAGCACTTCATGAATGATGTCTTCCTCTTCAAGAATTTCCCTTCGAAATGTTTTACCCTAACTTGGAGGATGGGATAGCGCAAGCACCACTTTCAGCAGAAACAATCTTTGACTCTGAAAAGAGAGGAGAGAGGATTAGAAAGTACAGAGAGAGGGGAAATACAAAGGAGTGAGAGATGAGGATTAATCACATATTTTGTTGAAGTCCAAAGAGTGACCCCCAAATGATGTCCTGACAAAGCAACAAGTAGCTACACCTTCAAAAGGAAGATTAACACACAATGGCAAGTCCGAGTTGATTGAGTCTTTGAAAAAAATTGGAAAAACCAAAACAAGAATTTTTTTTTTTATAGTGCTTGTCCTACACGTGCACAATCACTAGGGCAAATATTCAATTATGAACAGATTAATGTGCATGCTTGTTTGAGGTTGAATCTCGTGTGCATGATCACTTGCATAAATGTGAGTCAATAGTTTTGATGATCTTTACCATATTAGTGATTCATGTTCAACTTAACACACACTTCTCCAGATTTCTTAGAATATGGAATCCGCTTTTATGATCTCTTTTGAATAGGTTAAATACTTGCAAATTGTTTCACACCTAGATTGACCTTTTGTCGATTCCCTCTTTCATCACTTATGGAAATGGCTACCAGTGAGTTTGAGTGCAGCTACCATTGTTATGTGACAAGAAGAGAAAGCTACCTGCTCATATGTGTGAAAGCCGCCATACTTTACATTTATGTATTTCCATCATTGGAGAGATAGGGTTGGACTTCCACCAAAAAAAAAAAAAACAAATAGAGCATGGAATGAAACAGGGTTGACTTCTAGGTGTGATAATCCGTGAGCTATTGTGCCATCTAAGATCACAGCCAGGGTCTATATTCTCATTAGTCTCTGTGAAGTTCACACCTACACTGATATATTGTCACTAATATGGTCTTAATCATCTCACGACCAATTGTGCTTGTTTCGTGTGGTTTCATGCATATTTGATGTTGATCTTTCAAGCTAAGCTGTAGCTTGATATTCATGAATCTATATTTGCCCTACATTGATTGATCATGTCTTTATAAGGTTCTCATAATTTGAAAAGTTTAATGGTTCTACAAAAAAAAAAAATGGGCTTTCCTGCACTTGTAATAGCTTTCAAAGTCTTTCTGAACTAAGGACAAAAGCTACTTGTTGCTTGGCCAAAATGGTAATATCGGCCATCACTCAAGAGCCAAACTTAGAGAAGTTTTTCTTTTCAACAAAAGAGAGAGAGGGAGAATGAGTCAATGGATCGAATCTCTGAGAAGGTGCAAGTGTTATCACATCTTGGCAAGAAAATGGCAGAATTAGAATGGGGAATTCCGAGAAGGAGAACAAAAGTTCAAAAGACTGCCTAATTCTGAGATATAGCTCCTACAGATGAACACAAATCCTTGGGCATACATCTCGGATAAAACCTGTGCATTCAATTTCATCCATTTATATAACTTGTGCATTCATAAAAAAGTATGACGTGCATTTAATTTCATCCATGTATAAACGTGTGCATTCATCCAAAAGTATGATATGCATTCAACTCCATTCTTATATAATCATATGCATTCATCAAAAAGTATAATATGCATTCAATTCTATTCATGCATAAGCCTGTGCATTCATCAAAAAGTATGACATGCATTCATTTCCATCCCTGTGTAAACCCGCATATTCATTTATTCATAGTCCTGTCTAAGTTGCGCATCCATCTGTATAACATACATCGTTCTAACTTTCCTTGAAAATTTTTAACAGCTTTATCTAACCTTTTTCGTACAATGAAGACTGGGGCAACGTCCCACCCTCGACCTCCCTAATTCATGCAGTACTTGTGCATTCATGACATGTACAACCTATGCATCCATGCAATTTCTGCATAGTTCAATTCTATTAATGCATTCATCAAAAAGTATGACATGCATCCAATCCCATTCCTGTATGTGCACTCAATCAAAAAGTATGACATGCATTCAATTCCATCCTTGCATGAGCATCCATAAAAAAACATGACATATGTTTAAGTCTATCCTTACATATTCATCAAAAAGTATGACATGTATCAGCTTGTGCATTCATCCAAAAATATGATGTGCATTCATTTTAACCTATGGTGGACTCATACAGTATATACCAAACAACATGTCTAACAAAATACATTGATAAGCGTTCAGGTGATTACAAAAGAAAAAGAGTCTCGAAGTAGGAGCACAACATTCTGAAAGGTCTATCGTCCAGAATCCAAACACTTTGCAAAAGAAATGGCGTACACCCCAGATAACCCGAATTGTCATCCATGGACAACAAGAAACAGAGAATGGGGCATCGAATCACCCTAGATCGCCCCAATCAACCATGAACAGCCTAATCCAACCTTTTTCAAAATCACAGAGAATAGGGCAACGAACCACCCCCGACCACCCCAATTAATGTCAGCCTGACTCAACCTCTTCAAATCGTAAAAACTGGGGCAACGACCCACCTTACACCTCCCATTCAATTGCAAACTAGTTGATCCACTCAAGGAAAACTAACCTATAGATGTTCAACCTTCTGAATACCTCAAACCTTTCAAAAGGAGGCCTCACCCCCTCTAAGACCCAATTCAAGAACCCTTGGAAGCACCTTACCCAGAATTTTGTCATGCCAGTCAGAGGCAAAAGTCAACAATCAACACATCAAAGGATCATTGCTCTCTAAAAATCTCAATCCAAGAAGTAGCCAATGTCATCTTCTCTAACATTCAAGACAAAAGAACTATAAGTAGATCCCTTATATCAGGGAAGATTGGGTTTCCGAGCTTCCTCTGAAAAAGCAGATTGGGTTTCAGAGCTTCTCCTGAAAAAGCAGATTGGGTTTCGAGCTTCCTCCCAAAAAGCAGATTGAGTTTCAAAGCTTTGTCCCAAAAAAAGCAAATCGGGTTTTAGTGCTTCCTCTGAAAAAGTAGATTTGGTTTCCAAGCTTCCTCCTAAAAAGCAAATTTGGGTTTCAGAGCTTCCCCCAAAAAAGCAGATTGAGTTTTAGAGCTTTCTCTAAAAAAAGCAGATTAAGTTTTAGAACTTTCTCCAAAAAAAGCAGATTGAGTTTTAGAGCTTTCTTTAAAAAAGCAAATTGGGTTTTAGAGCTTCCTCCGAAAAAGCAGATTGAGTTTTCAAGCTTCCTTCGAAAAAGCAGATTGAGTTTTCAAGCTTCCTCCAAAAAGGCAGATTGAGTTTTAGAGCTTTCTCTAAAAAAGCAGATTAGGTTTCAGAGCTTCCTCCGAAAAAGCAGATTACGTTTTTCGAGCTTTCGTCTTTAAAAGTAGATAACAACCTTGAACCTCCCCACAGAAGCTGCATTTTGTCAAACGAAGCGTCTGTTCAAGAAGACTTAGTTTCAAGATATCCACCTTGAACCACCCCTTAGAAGCTACGTCAGCAAGAATCCTGTTATGCCCATAAAAGCAAAGCTCGACAGTCGAGCAAACACCGAGTATTCCAATCTCAAGAAATCTCAATCCAGGAGGGCACGAATATCCTCCTTCAAGCTCCGAGACAGAAGAATTACAAGCATTAAGCAATCTCTGATGATTCCACTGGCTTAACCATCTCCAAAGCTTCAAGGTATAGCCCAGGTATAATTATAACCGAATTGTCTCAAAATCAACTAAGAAAAAAAAAACAAAACAAAATCTGTTGCTTTTTTTTTTCAAATCCAAAATTCAAGTTCCAAAATTCCAAAAAAAAAAAAACACTTTGTAAGGCTTTATTTACAAAAACTTTCAAAACTATTTCTACAAAGAGTTTCAAACTAAAAAGATCAAAGCTCTTGGTTCTTTCAAAAATCAAAATAAATTTTCATATAAAAAAAAAAAAGAAAGTTCAAAGCTTTTTTCACTAAAAGTTTCGAGTTTCAACTCAATTTCAAAAAGGAAAAATCCTGTTGTCTTTCAAAAACACCATCAAGTTTAAAAACTTTCAAAGGTTCAAGCTTCAAGTCAAGATGAATTTCCTAAGCATTTTGTCTTAAAAAAAAAAAATTCAGATTTGAAGTCAAAACGAATTTTCTTTACGAAAGTGTCGAGAGTCAAAATGAATTTTCTATACATTTTATCTTCAAAAGTTTAAATTTCTAGTCAAAATGAATTCTCTACACATTTTGTTTTCAAAAGTTCAAGTTTTAGGTCAAAATGAATTTTCTATACATTTTGTCTTCAAGAGTTACCAAGTTTCGAGTCAAAACAAGTTTTCTAACCCTCATAAAAAAAAATATAGTAGTTTCTGAATTTTGAGTTTAAATAAATTCCCAGCAAATGGTTTTCAGCTTTCTAGGTTTTCTAACTTCTCCCTTCAAAAAGTTTGATTTCAAAAGTACCCTCTAGGTTTTCTAACTTTTTCCTTTAAAAAGTTTGACTTCAAATCATTTCTCGGGTTTTCCAAAAACTTTTTCCTTCAAAAAGTTCAATCTCAAAAATTTTGTCGGGTTTCTTGAGCTTTTCCTTCAAAAGCTATATTTTTTAAAAAGTTTTGGGTTTTCAAGCTTTCGTCTCAAAAAACCTAGCTTTATAAGATTTTTTGGAGTTTCCTGAGCTTTCTCCTTCAAGAGCTCTAGGTTTCTTGGGCTTTTTCCTTCAAAAGCTCTGTTTTTCAAAAGAATTCTGGGTTTTCAGGCTTTCACCTCAAAAAGCCTACCTTTTCAAAAATTTCAAGTTTCCCAAGCTTTCTCCTTCAAAAGCTCCATTTTTGAAACATCTTTTTGGATTTCTCAAGCTTTCTCCTTCAAAAGTTCGACTTTCCAAAAATCTCGAGTTTTTAAGCTTTCAACTTAAAAAGCACAACTTTCAAAACTCCAAGTTTTCTAGCTTTCACCTCAAAAAGCTTAACTTTCGGATTTTCTAGCTTTCGCCTCAAAAAGCTCAATTTTCAAAAGTTTGGGTTTTCTAGCTTTCGCCTCCAAAAGCTTAACTTTCAAAATTTCGGGTTTTCTAGCTTTCGCCTCAGAAAGCTCAAATTTTAAAAGTCTAGGTTTTCTAACTTTCGCCTAAAAAAACCTATTCTAATTTTCAAAAGTCTATTCTCTATTTTAATCCCCATCTATAACCCTCTATTCTTGCATTCTTGAGCCAAGAGGGCTCTTAGATCATGCCTAGAGGAAAGCAAGTGAGAGCCACCGTGTAGGGAGACCTCTCACTAGCCTACTTTGAGATGGTATGGCCTAGGAGCCCCTACTTTATGTGGTATAGCCTAAAAGTCTCGTATGTGATCATGACCCTTTGCATATTACTATTTTGATCATGTTTTGTATGCTTGGCTTCATTCTATGCTTATTGTCATGTTCTACAATGCTTATATTGCTCTTATTTTCATGCCATTTTCAAGCTCTATATTTTTTTCAAAAATTATTCCAAGAGTTGGCCTCTTAAAGTTTAGGATGAGATTTTAGAAATCATGCTGTAAGCACCCCATTTTTTCCCGCTCGGCAATCTTCGGCCTGACTGGGTTCGATTTCCAACATCACAACACATGCAGGTTCAAGATGAGCCTTAAAATCTCCAATCCAACCAACTGGTCACTTCTCGGGCCCACAAGGACCCGCTGGAGCCATAACTACCATTATTCCAGGCAGCTTTCCGAACCGGACGGTCCCGGAAACCAACGCCATCCAGGTAGCTTCCCGAGATCGGGCGATCTCGGGGACCAACACCTCATCAAGTTCCAGATAGTTCACTTCTGGCGCCTGCTAGTCTGCCAATGTAGAATGTCCGTCATTTGGTAGTACTCCGAGACCGGGCGTTCTCAGAGACCAACACCACCCTTCCAGGTAGCTTTCTGGGACCAGGCGTTCTCAGGAACCAACACCACCCTTCTAGGTAGCTTTCTGAGACCAGGCGTTCTCAAGAACCAATACCACCCTACAGATAGCTATCTAAGACCACGCGTTCTTAGGGACCAACACCGCACAGGTAGTTTTCCGAGACCGGGCGGTCTCGAGAACCAACACCTAGGTCAACACCGACGCCTGCTAGCCCGACTCGGTGAAAAATGACCAAACCTGCCCCTTGGGCCTCCAGGCACGTTTTGGAAAAGTTCAAAATCCCTCAAAACGAGAAGTTCATCCTTCCAAAATGTTTTTAAACCATTAGGCGTCTCCCGCACGCCATCTGGTCCAAATTCAATTCTATTCCGGCCCACTCCGGTCGAAATGACCATTTTGCCCCCGAACACCTCTATACTCCGCAAACCCTGCCGAACGAAAAAACACTCTCTCAAAACCATCCCTGAACAACCCTACACACTTAACACAACATACCAAACCATTCCTGACCATTTCTAGCCAACTCCGGTCAAAACGACCGTTTTGCCTCTAGAATCCCAAAAATGCCCTGAAACAGCACCAACTTTGGGATCTCGAGCAAAGGGTTTCACCGCATGCCCTTGTTTAACCCAAAGAGCACCTTGCGACACTAAGCTCACACAAAGCGATAAAAGTTCCCTGGAGCGTCTCGCAAATGCTCCGCCTAAATTGTATTTTCCCCTGATTCCCTGGTTATAACGCACTGTCAACCGACTTGAGAAATGCGTAAATCAGGGAATTCTCGAAAGCTCGTCCATAGGTCTTTCCATCGATACGGTTTGATCGAATAAATCGCTTCCCGAAGCCCTCCATCATACTGTGTGCAAACTATGACTTTCAGCAACCCCTAGAGCATCTTACAGACACTCCGCCAAGGTTAATTTTTTCTCCAATTCCCTAATCAAAACGCACTGTCAAACGACTTGAGAAATGCATAAATTTGGGAATTCCAAAAAGTATTTCCAGAATACTTTCCATCGGTACGGTCCGATTGAATAGATCGCTTCTCGAAGGCCTCGATCATACGAAACGAAAACAACCACTTTCAAACACCCAGGGAGCGTATCACAAATGCTCTGTAAAAGTGACCTTTTTGGCACACTTCCCAAGACGATATCACTCACCTCCGAACATAATTCAAACTTTTTGAAAACAAGAAAGTTTATCAGAAGCACTAGGAGAACATCCTGAGTGCAACTGATTCCCCCGAAACCTTCCCGATTGACTCAATTATCGAGGCAAAGTTTGGACGAACCTTCCCGGTGATGGAGCGTACGCTATATGCGCTCAAATTTTGATCAGATCGACCGACTTTTGATCAACGATCGAGATTTAACCAGTACATAGGATGCCACGTGCCATTCTGGCAATGGAACAGTACCTGCACATGTCCTACATGCGTAAGGCCAAAATTTGGCCATACGCATGTAGCACATGCGCAAGGCCTGTTTCAGATTGCCTATAAATAGAGGTCTCCCCCTTTGCATATTCCAAGTCTGAAATTGATACGAAGTTTTGCTAAAATCACTCCAGAAACTCGAATCTCTACATATATTCCTCCCCTCCAACACTTAGGCTAGATTCTATCCCTGCAAAGCCTATACACTCCACATACAAGGCCTCATACAAACTTATACACTCCACTCAAGCCTCTCAAGCATTCTTGATGTCACTCAAGCTCCAATCAAGACATCCATTGAAGACTACAAGTGTGTTGAAGGCAAAAGGTGGTATCCCTTTTACATTTGTGCTCTCCCCCACTCTTCTCTTCTCCCTCCTAGCCTACTTAGGCTATTTTCTAGGTTAATCCCCATCGTCAACCCCCCTTTCTTGCATGCTTGAGCCAAGAGGGCTCTTAGATCATGCCTAGAGGAAAGCAAGTGAGAGCCACTGTATAGGGGGACCTCTTACTAGCCTACTTTAAGATGGTATGGCCTAGGAGCCCCTTTGTTTATGTGGTGTAGCCTAAAAGCCTTGTATGCGAATCATGACCCCTTGCATATTGCTAGTTTGATCACGTCTTGTATGCTTGGCTTCATTTTATGTTTATTGCCATATTCCACAATGCTTACATTGCTCTTAATTATATGCCATTTCCAAGTTCTACATTTCTTTCAAAAATTGTTCCAAGAGTTGGCTCCTTGAAGCTTAGGATGAGACCTTAGAAATTATGCCTTAGAAGAGCCCCTACTAGCCCCCTAACTCTCATTTTGGCATCATTGTATTCCTACTTGCATAAAGGTTGCGTTCCATTTCTCTAATTTTCAAAATTTTCATTCTTTTAAGTGTAGTAGTTGGAATGGCCCCATGGAACCCTCGCTTGAGTGGTCTCCCTTTTGTTTGGCCATATGAACCCTCTCTTGAAGGAAAGGTCTCCTTGAAAAGTGGTTTTCAAAATCCTTCTCAAAAGATGATTTTCAAAAATGCATTCTCTCCATCTTTGAACCAAAAATGATTTTTCAAAAATTGTCATCATCATATTGAATTTTAAAACCTCCACTCTTGTCAAGATAAAGGTTATAATGGCCATTGAGGAAACCTCCCTTGGAAGGGTTTCCATACATCAACCATACAAACTATACTCTTGACTAGAGTCAAAATTTTCATGGAAATGATCTTCAAAAGAATTGCCAACCAAAGTCCTTTGCATAACATGTTTTGTTTTCAAAACTCTTTCCAAGAATGCATCAAAACAATTTTCAAAAACCATTCTCCAATCTAACCCTAGGTTAACTTGACCTTAGTTACCTAACCCTAGGTTAACTTGACCCTAGTTGTCCAACCCTAGGTTAACTTGACCTTAGTTACCTAACCCTAGGTTAACTTGACCCTAGTTGTCTAATCCTAGGTTAACTTGACCCTAGTTACCCAACCCTAGGTTAACTTGACCTAAGTTGTCCAACCCTAGGTTAACTTGACCCTAGTTCAATCACCTTAGGTTAAACTAACCCTAAGTCATCTTAACCTTAGGTCAACCTAACCCAAGTTAGTTAACCTTAGGTTCCCCCTAACCCTAGGCTATTCCAACCGAGGTTAACACACTTCAAGGTTTCAACTCTTGAACCCTTTTCTAAATGATCATTCAAACTTTCAAATTATCGTCATAACCTATCCCTCCAAAACCTCCTACTCCCATGATTTCAAGAACCCAACTCCATAAACTCTTCTAATGTCCCTACACTCCATTTTCAAAGCATTTCCGAAAACGTTTTCAAAAGGTCACAAACCTAAGGTGTCCCTAGCCCTCTCATGGTTAGGGATTCCAAGGACAAGTGATAAATCAAGAACAACCTTTAAGGTTATTCATATTAGGATTCCAAACCCTTAGCCATTTCCAAAAAACCACTCTCCAAACCAATTCATCAAAACATTCCTCCAAGGTTTTCAAAACAAGACTTCAAAAGTACTTTCAAGTTCCCTTGAGTCACGACAAAGCCTTTTTTTTTTTTTCCAAAACTCCTTTAAGGTGATCCAAAATCACTTTCAAAAAACACTCCACCATTCAATTTCAAGTCAAAACCTCCAAGGCCACAAAGGATCTTCAATTTCCAAAGACCTCAAAGTGTCTTAAACTTTTCCAAAGACCTCAAAGTTTCTTAAACTTTTTCAAAAACCTCAAAGTGTCTTAAACTTTTCTGAAGACCTCAAAGTATCTTCAAGCCTTCCAAAGGCCTTAATGCACCTATTTTCTATCGGGCTCTTGCCTGAAATACGATTGACCTGATTCTCGCCAAATGAGATACGTAGGTAACCTAAAATGGTGCGGTCATAACTTTTATTTTAACTCCAATCCGTTTTTTTATCAAAAATTCCAATCAATTCAAAGTTTCTATTCAAAACTCTTTCAAAACTACCATATTTTCGAACTTCTTCCAAAAACTTGCATCATGCATCTTCCATCCAAAAAGTGATGACTAAACCATATTTTCAAAATTCTAAAGTGGATATTAAGTGGACAATGATAACTAGTTATTCTAGTGAGTGAACAAAGGGTGATTAGACATGTAAGTACCGAAAGGGCGGGTAGGGTAATGATCTTAGGATATCTTCCCTACACGTAACCAACCCCTGAACCATGATTTCTGTTTTCAAATGACTAAAATGGAGTTATTTTCCAAAAGGGCTTAAATCTTTCCAAAGGTTGCCAAACAACCTATCTTCTTAAAAACCCTCTCTTTGAGGGAGTTTTCAAAACTCTTTTCCAAAAATCCTAAGTTTAGTCCTTGGATTAACACTTAGTTTTAGGTGCCCTAACTCACCTTGATCAAGTAAGGTGGCTACTCCTTTTTTTCTAAAAACCCTTTAGTTAAATTAATTTTCAAACCTAGTCGCACTTATCCTTCTAGGAGGACGAGTTCTAGTGACAGAGCTCCGTGTTTTAGGGTCTCCGAGCCGAAAGGACCTTGGACCCCCAAAAAATCGGGGCACAACACATGCCTTAGAAGACCTCCTACTAACCCCCTAACTCTCATTTTGGCATCATGAAATTTTAATTTGCATAAGGGTTACTTTCTAATTTTCTAATTTTCAAGATTTTCATTCTTTTAAGTGTAGTGGTTGGAATGGTCCCATGGAGCCCTCTCTTGAGTGGTCTCCCTTTTGTTTGGCCATATGAACCCTCTCTTGATGGAATGGTTCCCTTGAAAAATAATTTTCAAAAATGCATTCTTTCTACTTCGCATTAAAAATGGTGCCTTAAAAGGTTGTCATCACCATGTTTATTTTTGGACCCTTTGTACTCTTGTCAAAATTATGGTTATAATGGCCATGAAGAAACCGTCCTTGGAATGGTCTCCAAACACCAACCATATAAACCATACTCTTAGCTAGAGTCAAAATTTTCATGAAAATAATCTTCAAAAAGGTTGTCCACCAAAGTCCATTGCATAACATGTTTTGTTTTTCAAATCTCTTTCCAAAAGTGCATTAAACCAACTTTCAAGACCATTTTCCAATCTAGCCCTAGGTTAACTTGACCCTAATTAACCAAACCTAAGTTAACTTGACCCTAATTCACTCACCTTAGGTTAACCTAACCCTAAGTCATCCTAACCTTAGGTTAACCCAACCTTAGTTAGTTAACCATAGGTCATCTTAACCCTATGTTAACCTAACTCAAGTTAGTTAAACCTAGGTCATCTTAACGCTAGGTTAACCTAACCCAAGTTAATGAACCCTAGGTCACCCCTAACTCTAGGCCAACCCAATTTAGGTTTATATGCTTCAAGGTTCGAACTCATGAACCCTTTCCTAAATGATTACTCAATTTTAAACCATTCTCATAAACCATTTTTCCAAAAATCTCTTACTCTCTTGATTTTAAAAAAACCAACTCCATAAACTCCTCAAATGTTCCTACACTTCATCTTTAAGGCATTTCTAAAAATATTTTCAAAAGGTCACAACCCTAAGGTATCCCTGGCCCTCCCATGGTTAGGGATTCCAAGGACAAGTGATAAATCAAGAACAACCTCTAAGGTTGTCCATAATAGGATTCCAAACCCTTAGCCATTTTCAAAAATCACTTTCAAAAACTAATTCATCAAAACATTCTAAAGTCATGCCTTGAAGGTTTTCAAAACAAAACTTCAAAAACACTTTTAAGTTTTCTTGAGTCGTGCCAAAGCATTTTTTCAAAACCCCCTTAAGTTGATCCAAAAACATTTTCAAAATACTCTACCATTCAATTTCAAGTCAAAACTTCCAAGACCACAAAGAGTCTTCAACTTCCAAAGATCTTAAAGTGTCTTAAACTTTTTCAAAGACATCAAAGTGTCTTAAACTTTTTCAAAGATCTCCAAGTGTCTTAAACTTTTTCAAAGACCTCAAAGTGTCTTAAACTTTTCCGAAGACCTCAAAGTATCTTCAAGCCTTCCAAAGGCCTTAATGCGCCTATTTTCTATCGGGCTCTTGCCTGAAATACGATTGACCTGATTCTCGCCAAATGAGATACGTAGGCAACCTAAAATGGTGCGGTCATAACTTTTATTTCAACTCCAATTCGTTTTTTTTCAAAAATTCCAATCAATTCAAAGTTTCTATTCCAAACTCTTTCAAAACTACCATATTTTCAAATTTCTTCCAAAAACTTGCATCATGCATCATCCATCCTAAAAGTGATGACTAAACCCCATTTTTAAAATTCTAAAGTGGATATTAAGTGGACAATGGTAACTAGCTATTCTAGTGAGTGAACAAAGGATGATTAGACATATAAGTACCGAAAGGGCAGGGTAGGGTAATGATCTTAGGATATCTTCCCTACACGTAACCAACCCCTGAACCATAGATTTCTGTTTTCAAATGACTAAAATGGAGTTATTTTCCAAAAGGGCTTAAATCTTTCCAAAGGTTGCCAAACAACCTATTTTCTTAAAAACCCTCTCTTGAAGGAGTTTTCAAAATATTTTCCAAAAAAAAACCCTAAGTTTAATCTTCGAGTTAACACTTAGTTTTAAGTGCCCTAACTCACCTTAATCAAGTAAGGTAGCGACTCCTATTTTTCTGAAAAGTCCTTAGTCAAATCAATTTTCAAACCTAGTTGCACTTGTCCTGCTAGGAGGATGAGTTCCAGTGATAGAGTTCCATGCTTTTTGTCTCTAAGCCGAAAAGACCTTGGACACCCAAAAATCGGGGCACGACAACACCCACCAGTCATGGGACACATAATGCCTTTGGAGCAAATAATCGAAATATGGTAAACCTAAGTTATGATACGATCATCAAGTTACAAAATGATATAATCCAACGGCAACAAACTTTATTTCTCCTTAAAGTAGTTGCATTTGTGATGTGTGCATTTATCACAATCTTGTTATTACGTATGTAATATTACTTCAGTGGTTTTTAAATTTGTTTGTATGGAACATATATTGTATGTCATGACTGAGAGATTTATTGTATTAATGTTGTCTTTTGCAATTATTGTAATATATATGTTAATCAAATGTTATCACATTAGTCAAATGGCTGAACAAATATCACAAAGGGTTCGCCCCCCACACAATGAGAACTGTAAAAGGAAAAAGTACTTTCAACCACCAAATGTTGAACCATCCAAAGTAAGCTGGGATTCAAAAAGTACACAGATTTTCTTGCAGTGCGTCATTTGTCAAATCAGAAAAGGCAATAGGCCGCACCAATACTTGAGTAATAATAGAAATTTCGGTGTAATGGAGGATTACTTCAACATTACACAAAAGTTTTATAATCAAAAGCAAATGAAGAACAAATATAAGGCACTTAAAAAAAGATTGGACTGCATGGATGCACTTAAAAAATCTTGCTTATAAGTGCACCAGAGTTGGTTGGGACGCTGAGAGGAAAACATTCACTGCTCTAGACTATTGGTGGGATGAGATGATCGACGTACATGATATTTTATTTTTACTTCAATTCTATTTTGTATTCATATAATTTACTATATGTGGTATTACTTCCTATTACAAATTAATACCCATGTTATTATTACTTCATTGCAGATGCACAAGCATTGTGCAAGGTTCAAAGACAAAGATATAGAACATGATGAGTTAATGGAGATAGTGTATGGAGGGTTGTCCTCAATCGGAAAGACACAATAGACGCCTAGTAAGAGCATACCTATCATAGGGCTAATTGATGAGAGTAGTGGAGACACCGACAATAATGACATTGGTTGTGACCATGTTGGCCTAACTGACTTGACAGTTGAAATGGAATTGGAGGATGGTGGTCCTTCTAGTGGAACCTCAATAGAAAAAGAACGGGGACACAAAGGGTGGTCAAACATACTGCAAAGAAATCAGCCAGTAAGAAGAAAAAGGTTTGAGGTGCTACACGTGTTAGCCGAACAATGGACCGCACGCTAGACTTGGTTGAAAGTCAAGGCAATGAGTTGACAGTGAAGCAATATGTTGACACCCATAACACTATAGTTGCTGACTACCTTGTGAAATTAGAAACACTCATTGGGCTTACACCTGTCGATCCATTGTACATGATTGAGATGAAGCTGATCACAATCTCTATAAATCATAGTTGTCAATCTCGTACCGGCTTGTGTACCCTTTTTGTTATTGGGACGGTATGTACCGATACCTGTGTGTTTTAGCGTATCGTTTCAAATTTACTGCACATCTAAGCATTAGCCCATATTTCATGGGAGCTAGCTACACCACACAAATAGTACACTAATAAACCTAAGTTGACAAAACTACTCGTTACACTTCATAATTCCTGATTCAAAAACCCATTGCCTCTCTTTTTTCTCTGTCTTTCTTTCCATACATATACATTACATATCATATATGTATACACACCTTGTATTTTGTTACCACAATACCACCACCACTCTCTCTCTTTAGAGTTACAGGCCAACTTTGAATCTCTGGTTAAAATCCACCAAAACATTACCGGAGTAAATGTTATAGACCTCACAACACAGAGGTTATGGATATTTTTTCGTCGATGAAGAGGAAGCAAGGAAGATCTCCAATTTTTATTGGGTGTACCGGAAGAAAACGGAGTGGTAACGGTACAACCAAAACATACTGAGATCGCCGAGATATGCCAAGAGCTTTTGGAATAGACCGATGCTTTAGTCGAAACGGAACTCAAATCTACATGTACCGTTTCTTTGCCAGAACGGTACATCTCGATCTGTACCGGCCTGTTTGGAACGGGGTTAACAACTATGCTACAAATAGAGATGTGTTTATAGGCCTCCCTGATGATGAAACTTGTCATGCTTGGCTCTAGCAGGAGCGGTCCTCCCTGATGATGCATGGTCCTTATGCCCACCCACCTCCCTATCCTTATCCTTCACCTCCAAATCCTTATGGGCAATCCACTCCTCCTCCTCCTCCTCCTGGTTACTAAAAATTATTGTCTCTACTGGATTGTTTGATTTCGGATGACTGTTTGTGATGAATGTTTTTAATTTTCATTAGCAGTGGTTGCCATTGGACTTCAGTTTTTTTTTTTTTTTTTTGTTAAACTGCAGTAGATGGACATCTTGGTTTTTAGTTATCTATTAGACAGGTTGGCTGGTAACTACAACGTAGGCAATGGTTTTTAGTGATTTGGTAGTGATTGCCTTCACTTGTTTCTAAAATGTTATACTACAATGACTGATGGTTGAATGGGTTGATAAATTTTTTATTTTTCTAAAGTACTGGCAGTGTTTGATGGGTGGTTTTCCTCAATGTTATGCACTATGTTAGCTATGTGGATGTTCTTTCATAAATGTGTTGCCAGTGGTTGCCTTCACAATGTCTTCATATCTAACACACTATGTTATGCACAAGTTAATGTAAGTGGGATTTTTAGGAAGACTTGATTTAATGCACGAACTAAATTGACTGGCATGAACCATCTGCAAGAGAATAAGATAATAAGAATGTGTCAACCCTTTTTGGGTCGATGGCACTCCGATGATTAGGTTAGCAAGCTTAATCACAATGAATTGAATAAAGTACTCTCCGCAGAACTCAATTGAACGTACATTGCTTCTTAGTTGCTTGGTGTATTTATAGGTTTTGGAGGCCCCATTCCATCTCGGAATGATATTCAATCTTCTTCTAGGAGTCAACCGCACTTGGGTCAGTCTATGGATGGTTTGGACTTATCTTTCAATGTCTTTGTCCAAATCGACATGGGACTCTTACCCTTTGGACCGGTCTGTTTCCCTTTTGGGCCTAATTCACCAGCCAGGGCCTATCCTTATTAGATCAGGCCTGGCATATTTATTATCTAAGCTTTCTGAGTTATTTGGCCCACAATTTACCCCCAGCCCTTGTGCCCTGTTTGGCCTAGCCAAAGGAGTAAGGGTTGGACGTTTGCTTCAACGAGGCACTGCTTCGAGCTTTGGGTCAGTGCAACAATAGGTCATCTATGTGCACCACACGACGGTCTTGGATTTGCCGACCTATGAGGAGACACCTGCCGAAGTGACAGTTCCACTCCGCCATCATTACCCCGTTGTTTTACAGTCCCTAAACCAACGACCTTCCCTAGTATAAAAATCGTGGGCGCTAATTTAGAGTTTATCTTTGCCTGAGAAGATAGCATTTGGAGAGGACGTTGATCAGACTGACTGAAAGTCCCAGAGTCCTTTTGTCTCTATTTTCCCTTTCTGAACTTGTTCACGTGATGGCTGCGTGCCGTAGGAAGATGCTTAGTTCCCTTGAGGTAGTTGTCAGCTTCAAGGTGAGGTATTAGTTTTCTAAAAGGGTAGATATCAAGCTGGCCAAGGCAAATGAATGCACCCTACATGAGAGAGGGTGGAGTTAGGTTCTCTCTCCACCTATTCATTCTCAAGTTTCTAAACCGTTATAGGCTTTCTTCTGTCCAATTAACCTCGAATGTCTTTAGAATCGTTATGGTTATTTTTGAACTAAATCGGATCCTCAATATGAATATAGGTATTTTGGAATTTGATTACTTCTACACCCCTATTTCGATGAGTGGTGACTACATGAGATATTACTTAAGAACATGGGAGAGCAGCAAGGAGATCGTCCGAGTTGGGAGTGCTTCCCAACTCAGGTAAGGGTGTGGATGTTGTGATGGGGTGGCTAACGGGGCCATGGGAATTCAAGAATATCCCCAAAGACCAAAGACCGTTATTGCGTTGTCGTAGGCTTCCTTATGAAATAGGTTTACACAATTAAACCTGCTAATACTAAATCATGATCACCATTTCTGTATTTTCAACCATTTTTGGTAAAAAGAACAAAAAGAAGGAACACTTCGGGGTGGAGATGTCATCTCTGAAGAAACTTTGGAAGTACAAAGGCGAAGGTCAGCAGGCAAGAGTGGGTAGAGCGGCTCACATTCTACTCTGATATCTGTTACACTACAAATCATTTACCGCAGCATCGCACTCAAATAGGAGGCTGCTGCTGGCAAAGATGAGGACATCCCTGAGGCCATTGTGATTCCTAACTTAGCCAACCTAAACCCAGTTACAATTATTGTCCCTGTTATTACAAATGAGGGGCACCCAAGCGTTGCCGACGATGAGTCGGGTTCATCATTTTGGTCGACCTTCACAGCACCGAATCCTCCACTTGAGGTGCTGAGGTCAAGTCCTTCTTCATCACCATTATCATCATCATCTCATCTTTCTAGCCAAACTTGCCTAGTTCATTATATACATCCACACCATATACGGTCCCAAACAACCGAGTTACCAGAGACAAAAGCAACTACGTTTTTCAAATTCTGAAGCAGAAGTCGACCCAGACAACATGTAGAAGAAAAGCCTAACAGAGATGACAATTAAGAGAATGGCTACGAAAACTCATCCAGATCGCAGACTTGAGGATACCGCCGCTCCTCCTCTAGTGCCGTCAGTTATCCCTATGGCAAACAAACAAATAAGCAAGACGATGAAGAAGAGACCGGTTGGCAAAGATATGCTAAAGGCACCAAAAGTTGATAAGTCAAATTCAGGGTCGGTGAACTCTGTTGCAGAGTTCGTTAATGTCGTGGTTATTCAGCCTGATATCTCGGGTCACCCGATGACCTCTTTGGACTCCATGATCAATGATGCCACAGTGGTTATGGGGGTACTTTAGAGCACCATTCAACGTACCGATGAAAAGCTATTGACTAAAGCTAGTAACAGGACAATCTTTTTGGGAGTGGTGCATAACAATCTGGTGGTAAGACCATTGTCAGTTTCTTTTAAACCCTTTCTAGTTGCATCTAGGTTTATGCTCTAAATACTTGTTTGCTTTTTCAAGGCTCACTTCAAGCACTCAAAGGTATGAATTGATTCTGAACTTTGGAAGTCGAGAACAAGGTATCAATCAAGAAGCATGGTAAGCTAAAGACCGAGTGGACCGCAACAAAATAAGCAGAGCTTGCAGCAGTGGAAGAGCTAGAAAAAAAAATAAAGTGGCTCTCAATCAAGCCCTTGCCGACATTGAAAAGAGAAATAAGGAGCTAGCAAAGTCGGAGAAGCTGAATGTTGAACTGAGGAGCGACATTGAGAAGGCTATGAAGAGGCTGGGGAGGAGTATGCTCAGCAAATGGTCGACTTATCAAACTCAAATTTCATTGAAGACTAGTTAGCCGCTTTGAAGGAGATGAAGGCTAAGTCGACTTGGCCAATCTGGTCAAATATTCCGAATTACTATCCTGGGACTGTCAAAGATGTTGCTGATGTCGCAAATGTTGCCAATATCGTTGTTGCTGAAGTCGCCTTTTTGATAATTCCCCCTACAACACCAATGGTGGTTGAGATTACCGATATCACAGAAGTTGCTGTCCACGATGCTGCCCTCCAGCTCCACATGCTACTGTGATCACTGATGGTGTGACTGAGGTCATCCCTGCCTTATTCAATCTCCCTATTGATCCAGCCTCTTATATATAACGCACTTTTTCCTATTTTGAACTCTTTTGTAATCTTTGGGACCATTTATTTACAAAAATCTTCCTTAAACTTCTTTTTTACTTCATTATTTGCTGCTCTTTATACTTAAGTATTTTATACAACTTTTGGCCATTCTTAGGCCGAGGCCAAGGCCTTTATTTGGTTTTTGCTGAGTTTGGCCTTCGTTGTCCGACCTGCCTAACTTATGCATGACCAAGGTCTTATACTTAGTTTTTATTTTGGTCTTCATTTGGCCGATCTGCTCAACTTGAATAGGACTAAATTTTTACACTTTGTTTTGTTTTGGCCCTCATTGGCTGATGTTTTAGCCTTCGTTGGCTGACCTACCCAACTTGGATAGGAGCAAGTTTTTACACTTGGTTTTAATTTTACTTTCCTTGATTCTTCTCTCTTAGCATGGCTTCAAACATCAAAGTCACTGAGTAACCACTAATTTATTAAGAATAAAGAAAAAAAATCTTTAATAATCAACCAAATTCTAATAATTTTTCTAAATCAACTTTCTACTGATAGAAATTCTTGAGGTTGTTTGTATTCCAAAGTCAGTATGTCCCTATGCCGACTCGGAATGTAACTTTGTATGGACCCTCCCAATTGGTGTCGAGCTTTCTATCTGCTGATTCTTTGTTCTCCCTACTACATTTCTAAGTACTAGGTCTCTGGGTACAAAAGCTCTTGGTTAAACTAGCTTATTGTAGGATCAACTTAGTTGTTGATGATAATTACTGAGCTTGAGTAGGGCCGCCTCCCTCTTTTCTTCGATAAGGTCCAGGTCTTTGGCCAAGGTCTATTCATTAAGCCCGGTATCAAATACTACCGATCTGATTGTTGGGAGTTTGACCTCTAAGGATATTACTAGTTTTATCCCATATGTCTTGAGAAATGGGTTTCACTAATAAATCTCCTTGAAGTGTTCCATAGGACCATAGGACACGGGGCAGCTCTTCTACCCATCTCCCTTTAGCTTTTTCCAACCTCTTTTTGATTTTTTTTAGCATTGCTTTGTTGGATATCTTAGCTTGTCCAGTGCACTGTGAATAGGCCGATGTTGAGTAATAATTTTTTATCCCAAGTTCGTTACAGAATCTTCTAAACATATTTTCATCAAACTGGGTGCCTTTGTCTGAGACCAGTGCACGTGGTATGCCAAACCTTGTAATTATGCTCCTCCAACCTAATTGTTTGCATCTATCTCCCTAATGGTTGATAGGGGCTCTGCTTCCACCCACCTAGTAAAGTAGCCTGTTGCAACAATAAGGAACCTCTTGTTCCCTGGAGCTCAGGGCAAAGGGCCTATTATGTCCAGTCCCCATTGGGAAAAAGGCCAGGGCCTGGTAATAGTAGTGAAGTCCTCGGCTGGCTGGTAGATTAATAGTGAGAATTTCTAGCACTTCTCACACTTTAGTACGTACTTAGAAGCATCCTTCTACATATAGGGCCACCAGTGGCCTTGTGAAATAGCTCGATGAGTTCCACTGACATGGCTTCTAAAGATCTCTTCATAGATTTCGAACAAAATACCTTGCACTTTGTCTGGATGAACGCAATATAGATAGGGACCCTAAAAGATCTTATATATGGCTCCTTACTGGGTGACAACCAATACTTTAAGGATTTATGCTTTATTCTCTTGGTTTCATTCTTGTTCTCAAGCAATTTACCTTTGTCAAGGTAGGCAATGATTGGATCCATCCAAGATGGTCCTAGCTCTTCAATGGCCAGTACCTGCTCTTCTTCTTGAAATATACTCGGGCTAGCCAAGGTCTCAATGTGGATTATTCTCTTTGATCTCGATTTCAAGGCTGTTGCGAGTGTTACCAAGGTATTAGCGTGGGCATTGCTATCGCAATCAAATTGATATAGCTTGTATTTTTTAAAAAAATTTAGTAATTCTTGTGCTTTGGCTAGGTACTGTGCCATCTTATCATTCTTTGCTGCATATTCTCCCATGATTTGGTTTACTACCAGCTGTGATTCTAAATAAATTGTTATCTCAGTAATTTCTATATCTATAGCTTGGTGTAGCCCGACGAGCAGAGCCTTGTATTTTGACTCGTTGTTTAAGGCAATAAACTCTAGTTTAATAGCCTACTCTATTGCCATGCTATTTGGTGTAATTAGGATAATACATGATCCTGGCCGCTATCGTTAGAGGCTTCATCTACGAAGAGCCTCCAATGGTCAGTAGTCCCAAAGAGCTCCAAATGAGGATCATTCTCTGGTATATCGACAGTAGGCATTGGACGATTTTTCTATGGCAACTCAATAAAAAATTCAACAATAAAGTCAACAAGTGCCTGACCTTTTACTATCGATCTGGGCTGACACTTGATGTTGAATTCACCCAACTCTACCACCCACCTTGCTATTATGTTGGAGAAATATGCATTTCGAAAAGTGGTTTCAATTGGTGATTCATGAGGACATTGATAATATGGGCTATAAAGTAAAGCACCAACTTGCGTGATGTCATTACTAATGCGAGGGCTAACTTTTCCAAAGGTAGATACTTAGTTTTTGCCCCCAAGAGAGTCTTGCTAACATAATAAACAGGCTTCTGTTGCCCATTTTATTGCTAAAGTAGAACGACACTGATCGCATGCTCTGAAAGAGCCAGGTATAGATACAGTTCCTCGTGCTTGAATGAAGTGGAAAAGACTGGTGGTTGGGCCAGATAACTGTTTAGATCGACAATGGCTTGATCACAGTCCAGGCCCTAACTAAACCGCTCTTGTTCTTTCATAAGTTGAAAAAATGGTCAGCACTTGTCTAAGGATTGGTTGATGAACCTTTTAAGAACTGCTGCCATCCCAGTCAACTTTTGGACTTACTTAACATTTTTTGGGGCCTAGATGTTTTGGATTGCAATGATTTGCTATGGGTTTGCTTCAATTCCCTAGTGCATAACCAAAAATCCTAGGAACTTCCTTGAACTTACGTCGAATATGCATTTCGAGGCATTCAACCTCATCTTGTACTTCTTCAGGATGTCAAACACTCCTTTTAAGTTATCAAGGTTGAGCCTGCCGACCTTACTTTTGACCATCATGTCATTAATATAAACATCTACCATACTACCGATGTGCTCTTTGAACATCTTCGTCACCAATCTTTGGTAAGTAGTACTAACATTCTTCAGTCCAAAGGGTATAACTTTGTAGTAGAAAATACCCCTCGGGGTGATAAATGTAGTCTTTTCTTGATCATTCTCATGGAGTGGTATCTAGTGATACACATGATAGGTATCCACGAAGTTCATTGTCTCATATCCAGTTGTTGCATCTACAAGCTGGTTAATCTTCGAAAAAGTAAAAGAGTCCTTAGGGCATACTCTATTTAGGTCGGTGAAGTCCACACACACCATCCATTTTTCATTCTTTTTCTTTTCCACTACTGTGTTGGAATAGCCAAAGTGGGTAGAAGACTTCCCTAATTGCCCCCGCTTCAAAGAGCCTTTCTATATTTTTTTTATTACTGTATCCACGTGCTGTGTAGTTGTTCTCCTTCCTTTCTGAACCACAAGTCGGTATTGTGGGTCAACATTAAGTCTATGTCAAGCTACCTCTTAATCAATTCCTAGCATATCATAAGGGGTCCAAGCAAAGATTTCGATGTAGCGTGTCAGCAGTTAAATAAGTAATTTTTCTTCAATCTTAGACAGGAAAGTGCCAATCACAAAGTACTTCTCCTTGTCATATCGATCTATCTCCACTCTCTTTAGGTCTTCCATGGCTTTATTGTTGAGTGTCTACCCGACATCGTCGATAATGGGCGTGTCCTTATGATCTCCTCAGAAATTATTGCTTAGCTGCCACCTAATTTCCTCAAATCTCCCTGACTCCTTCAAGGGTTGGGAAGTGAATCAGGTGGTGGTAGATGGATGGTATAGCATTCATAAAATGCAACCATGTTCGGCCTATGATTGTATTGTAGGGGTGTAAGCACCCCATTTTTGACCACTCGGCAGTCTACACTCTGTCCAGACTTGTGTTCAAATCATTATGGGCATATTCCAATCGAAACCGATTTTCAAAGTCCAAATCCCGTCTGTCCATCGCTTCGTGGGCCCGCCAGGCCCAAATAAAGGCAAAATGACCAAAATGCCCTTAGGGGCATTGTCCTTTCCTTTCCGACTCCAATCCCTCTCTCGAGACAATTGATTCCTCGAGACGGTAAATCTATTCCAATTCAGGCACGTCTTTTCAAAGACGGTAAGTCTCCTTTCCAATCCCTCTCTCAAGATAGTTTATTCCTTGAGACGGTTCGAATTTAGGCACGTTTTTTCGAAGATGGTAAGTCCCCTTTCCAATCCCTCTCTCGAGACAGTTTAATCCTCGAGACGGTTCCAAATCAGGCACGTCTTTTCGAAGACGGTAAGTCCCCTTTCCAATCCCTCTCTCGAGACAGTTTATTCCTCGAGACAGTTCCAATTAGGGCCGCTTTAGTAACTTCTCGAGAATGCTTCCTATAATATTTTCAACCTTTCCTTATCTTTCCGGATCATTCCGAGTCAGTTCCGGCCAACTCGGCACAAAATGACCGTCTTGCCCCTGGTGAGCCGGTCTCCCTTTTCGACCACACCGACTCTGGGTATCAAACCGGTAACCTCCCGAGAATGCTTCTTATAGTATTCTCAACCTTTCCTTATCTTTCCGGATCATTCCGAGTCAATTCCGGCTAACCATACACAAAATGACCGTTTTGCCCCTTGAGGGCCGGTCTCCTTTTCCGTCCACACCGGCTCTGGGTATCAAACCGGTACCCTTCTGAGACTACTTTTTGTAGTGTTCTCAACCTCTCTTTACCTTTTCCAAATCATTCCGAGTCAGTGCCGGCTAACCCGACACAAAATAACCGTTTTGCCCCTGATGGGCCGGTCACCTTTTCCAACTACACCGGCTCTGGGAATCAAACCAGCAACCTTTGGGAACATTCTAAATAATGTTTCCAAATCCCAAGTCTTCTTCTGGGACAGTCCGAGTCCGTCTCGGCAGCTTCCCGATCCGATTGACCATTTTGCCCCTAAAGGCCCGGTCAATCCTTCCGACACATCCTATCCTCACTTTTCAAGTCAAATACCTCCAGGACATTATTCTAAGGGTTCCTTCTCTTTTCCGACCTTCCAGGTCATCCTCGGTCTTCCAAACTCCTTCCCGGACTTTTCAGAGTCACTCTTAGTGAAGCTAGGCTAAAGATTGCATGGTAGTCACTAGTACAGGCGCCCAAATCTAGTCAAAGATACGTTACTTGCCGACCTTAAATATTTCCTAAATGGCTGGTGCCACTAGGAGTGGCACCAAGCCAAACAATGGCCTGGCGCCACTCCTAGTGGCGCCAGTGTAAAGTTTGTCCTGGTGCCACTGTAACAGGCGCCAGTGTTGTCCAACCTCTATAAATACAGAGTTTCTTCCAACGTGAAAATGATCCGCAAACTCAATCTAAAAATCATATAATTCGATATACAGAGCTCGAACACTCCCTAAACCCTAGCCTCCTTAGGTTTTCCAAACTCTAGCCACCATACACTAAACCCTAGCCTCCTATACACTCATACACACCCTCATACACTCATACACACCCTCATACACTCATACACTAACCTTCAACCCTCCTTCGAAGACTTGAGGAGTTACAATCTGAAGTTTGAAGATTGAAGGCGGCTCTTGAAGATTGAAGGCGAAGATCAAGACGAAGACCGAAGAAAGCAAGGCACACAAAATAAACAAGATACAAGGTAGGTTCTCCATTTAAATTTCCGCACTTCCCCCTCTCTCTTCTCTCTCCCAACCCACTTGGGTTTTCTCTATTTTAATCCCCCATCTCTTTCCCCCCTTTCTTTGCATGCTTCAAACAAGGGGACTCTCGGTCCATGTATAGGATTAGACTATTGGAGAGTTACCGTGTCGGCGGCTTTCTTCTAGTCTAACCAGAGACCATGTGGGTTCGGCCCCCTTGATTATGTGATGAAGCCTTAGCCTTGTATGTTCACAACCCCAAATTTGCATTGTGCATATCATGATCTTGCATCTTCCAAAAACCGTTTTCAACGTTGTCTTCAAAATTGTTTTCAAACTTGTTTTCAAAATTGCATCAAAATTCCCTTTTAAAAAACTTGTTTTCAAAATCACAATCGTAGGGTGATTCTAGCTTTTCCATGGCTAGAATTGCTTTAGGAAAGTGTTATATTTGAAGTGACTTTTTATGGTCCATATTTTCAACTCTTGTTGTTTTCAAAACCGCTTTCCTAAAATGGTTCTAGCCCTCTTATGGTTAGAATTGCTTTAGGAAAGTGAGATCTTTTACATTTTCTAAAAAGCTCTCTTTTCAAAAATCTCTTCCTACAAATCTCTTTTTCAACATACTTTTCTAAAACTCTCATCTCCAAAGTTGTTTTCAAAAACTCCCTCCAAAATCTATTTTTCAAAGCTTCATTTTTTAACTCATTTCCAAAAACTCTTTCTCCTCAAAATTCACTTTCTAAAAACACTCCCTAAATTCACTTTCCTAAAAACTTTCTCCAACAATCTCCTTCCAAAAATCTTTCCAAAAAACTCTCTTTCCAAAATCTTCCCTCTAGAAACTCCTCTCTAGGATTTCCTTCCAAAAACTTGTTTCCACAAACGAACTTTTAAAAAAATTATTTTTCTTGGTGCCCAAATCAAAACCCTAGAACCCACAATTAGGAAATCCTAATTTTCTTTCCAAAAACATGGTTTTCAAACTTGCCTTAATACCTAAGCTTCAAAAATCTCTTGTTTTCTACATCAAAACTATACATATTTCCAAAACCTATTTTCTACGTCAAACTATAGTTTTCCAAATCTAGGGTTTCTAAAACTTCTCCTTTCTAAATCTTTGCCAAATCTAATCTCCCCGTTTAGGAAACTAAATCCAATCCTCCGTTTTTGAAAACGAAGACAAACCTTCTTTTTTAGAAACAAAATCTAATCCCTTCCTAATCCAAATCTTTCCTAATTCAACTCCTTCCTAAACTTCTCCTCTCCTAAACATTAAGTTTCTAAAACTTGAACATAAAAATCTTTACTAAAATTCTAAAATTCAAATCTTTCTTAATTCTACCCCTTTTTAAATCTTAATATTTCAAATCTATGCTTTCAAATCTTTCCTAAACTCAAACCTTTCCTAATCTCAAAATTTTCTAAAACTCAAACTTTAAAACCTTCTAAATCCTAAACTTTCTAAATTTCAAATCTTTTCAAATCCAAAACTTTCTAAATTCAAAAGATTCTTATTTTCAACACTTCCTTGTTTTCGAATTTTTCCAAATTTCAAAACTTTCTAATTTCAAAACTTTCCAAATTTAAAACTTTCCTAATTCAAAACATTTCTAAATTCAACACTTTCCTATTTCAAAACCTTTCTTAAAACAAAACTTTCCAATTTTCAAAACTTCCCTATTTCAAAACATTCCAAATTCAAAACTTTCCTAAGTTGAAACTTTCCTAATTCCAAAACTTTCCTAAGTCGAAAACTTTCCTAATTCCAAAACTTTCCTAAAATGACACTTTCCTAACTTGAACCTTTCCTAATTCAAACATTTCCTAAATCCAGTCTTTCCTAATCTCCTAAACCTTCCAAGTTGAGTCTTTCCTAAATCTCTTTCCTAAAGTCTAAGTTTCTTAAACTTCCATCTTAAGTCTAAATCTCTCTTCCAAAATCTATCTTTTCAAATCAAAATTCAATCTTTTCAATTCCAAAATTCCAAATTCCAATTTTCAATTCAAAGTTCAATCTCTCAATCTTCCAATTCAATTTCTAATTCAATCTCCTTCTTCAAATCAACTCTTCTATTTTCAATCGGACTCCGGTCCGAACTACGACTGACCTGATTCTTCCAAAAGGATACGTAGGCAACTCTCATGGGTGCGGTCACAACTTCTTTAAAATTTCAAATTCCTCCATATTTTCCAAATTTCAAATTCCAAAATCATTCCAAATCTCCAATCTATTTTCAAATTTTCAATTTCAAATTTCTATTTTCAAATCTCTACTTTCAATTTCCAAAACTTTTCAATTTCAAATCTATCCAATTTCAAATCTCTTTCAAATCAAATCAATTTCTTTTCAAATTTATTTCCAAATCTATTCTCCAACTCTCTCTTATGTTGCACTTGCATCTCATGCATCATTTCTTTTCAAACATTGTTTTTCTAAAGTGAATAAGGTTAAACATATGTTAATTAAAGACTCTCATAGGTGAATCTAGGGTAGATTGACATGTAGGTACCGAAAGGGCGAGGTAGAGTGATGGCTTAGTGCGTCTTCCTTATATGTAACCAACCTCCGAACCTAGATCACTGATTTTAAAGACCAAAAGGAGTTATTTTTCAAAAAATGGCTAAATGTTTTCCAAAGGTTGCCAAACAACCTGTTTTTCTCAAAAACCTTCTCTTGAGGTGGTATTTTCAAAAATTATTTTCCAAAAATCCTAAATGTAGTCTTCGGATTATTCTTAGTCTTTAGGTGACCTAACTCACCTTAATCAAGTTAGGTGGCGACTCTGAATCTTTTCTAAAAACCCTTTATTCAATTCAATTTTCAATTCAAACCTAGTCGTACTCATTCTTTTAGGAGAGTGAGTTCTAACGAGAGAGTACAACAGTTTTTCCACTTGTGTGAGTATTCCTCGAGTGCGAAAAATCTGGGCCCGACAAGGGGGAAGACACATTGACTACTAGAAACTCTGTCTGAAGCGTATGTCCTCCTGTGACTACTGGGATTGTCACCTTTTCCAGTGGCCAGACTAGGTCTAAACTAAAACCGATCGAAGGGTTGAGGGATGGTTGCAGGTCAAAATATTTTAACTACAACTTCTTAAAGAGGTCGTAATACATGACTTCAAATGAGCTCCCTTGATCGATCAGAATTCTCCTGACGTCACAATCCCCTAGTTGCAGTATCACCACCAGTGCGTCATTATGGGGTGTCTGAACTCCCACTAAATCATCATCAGTAAAGGTTATGGCCTCAGCACTATTACCAATTTTAACCTTCTTGGCTGAAGGCTTGATTTGCATTAATTGCCTTAGGTGTTCTGCTTTTTGGATCTCTACTTGATACTTATGAGGGTCTACCTCTGTCCACCCTATTAATCCACGCAACATTGTAATTACTTGAGGTGGCTCTATCCAGGCTTCCTTCTGTGGGGTACCATCTTACGTGCTCTACTCTACTTCCCGCTTAGTCTTCTCTCAGTCGATGTACTAGTCAACGTGGCTAGCTTTTGCTTGTTCTTCCAAGTGATTTTTGAGGTGCTTGCAGTGCTCCGTCTAGTGCCCCTTTTCCTTATGGTAGGAGCAAAACTTTCTTTGGTCCTGAGACCGTGTTAACCCCTTTAAGGGCTTGTCCCGAATCTGGGGTAGAATTTTATAAATCGGGTCCTTAAAGATCGTGTAAACCCATCCAGTCATTTTTCTGCCCCGATTATTGTTTTTTTTTTTTTTTTGCATCAGGGCTTTTTATTTTCACTTTCATCTTTTTTATCTGACTTTTCGCCAACCTTCTCCTCGATATGTTATGCTATATCTTCTTCTACTCTAGTGTACTATTTGATTCTCAACATCAAGTTATGTACCCCAGTAGTTGGCTTCTTCATCAGGGATTGCCCCAACTGGTGCTCCTTGGACAGGTCGATCTTGAATTGTGCAACTGGCAAATGCTCGCTGCACTCCTCGATTTCGTTATACGTGTAAGCACCTCATTTTTGCCCGCTCGGCAATCTCCGACCCGACCGAGTTCGGTTTCCAACATCACAATACATGCAAGTTCAAGATGAGCCTTACAATCTCCAATCCAACCAGCTGGTCGCTTCTCGGGCCCACAAGGACCCGCTGGAGCCATAACTACCATTATTCCAGGCAGCTTTCCGGATCGGGCAGTCCCGGAAACTAATGTTATCCAGGTAGCTTCCCAAGATCGACCGATCTCGGCGACCAACACCTCATCAAAATTCCAGACGGTTCACTTTTGGAGCCTGCTAGCCCGCCAATGTAGAATGTCCGTCATTTGGCAGTTCTCCGAGACCAAGCATTCTCAGAGACCAACACCACTCTTTCAGGTAGCTTTCTAGGACCAAGCGTTCTCAGGAACCAACACCACCCTACAGGTAACTCTCTAAGACCAGGCGTTTTTAAGGACCAATAGCGCACAGGTAGTTTTCCAAGACCGGGCGGTCTCAGGAACCAACACCTAGGTTAACACCAGCGCCTGCTAGCCCGACTCGGTGAAAAATAACCAAACCTGCCCCTTGGGCCTCCAGGCACGTTTTGGAAAACTTTAAAATCCCTCAAAACGATAAGTCCATCCTTCCAAAATGTTGCTAAACCATTAGGCATCCCCCGCACGCCATTTGGTCCAAATCCGGTCCTATTCCGACCCACTCCAATCTAAATGACCGTTTTGCCCCTAAGCGCCTCGGCACGGCACAAACCCTGCTCAACAGTAAAAGACTCTCTCAAAACCATCCCTGAACAGCCCTACACACTTAACATAACATACCAAACCATTCCTGACCATTTCCAGCCAACTCCGGTCAAAATGACCGTTTTGCCCCTAGAGGCCCAAAAACGCCCCGAAACAGCGTCGGCCTTGCGATTTCAAGTGGAGGGTTTCACCACACGCCCTTGTTTAACCCAAGGAACACCGTAAGACACTAAGCTCACACGACGCGATAAAAGTTCTCTAGAGCGTCTCATAGATGCTCCGCCTAAATTGTCTTTTCCCCAGATTCCCTGGTTATAACGCATCGTCAACCGATTTGAGAAATGCGTAAATCAGGGAATTCTCGAAAGCTCATCCATAGATCTTTCCATCGATACGGTTCGATCAAATAAATCGCTTCCCGAAGCACTCCATCGTACGGTGTGCAAACTATGACTTTAAGCAACCCCTAGAGCATTTCGCAGACACTCTGCCAATGTTGACTTTTTCTCCGATTCCCTAATCAAAACGCACCGTCAAACGACTTGAGAAATGCGTAAATTTGGGAATTCCAGAAAGTATTTCCAAATTACTTTCCATCGGTACGATCCAATCGAATAGATCGTTTCTCGAAGGCCTCGATCACACAAAACGAAGACGGCCACTTTCAAACACCCAGGGAGCGTATCACAGACGCTCCGCAAAAGTGGCCTTTTTGGCACACTTCCCAAGACGATATCACTCACCTCCAAACATAATTCAAACTTTTCAAAAACATGAAAGTTCATCGAAAGCACTAGGAGAACATCCTGAGTGTGACTGATTCTCCCGAAACCTTCCTGATTGACTCAATTATCGAGGCAAAGTTTGGACGAACTTTTCCGGTGATGGAGCGTATGCTACATACGCTCAAATTTTGATCAAATCGACCGACTTTCGATCAACGGTCGAGATTTAATCAGTACATAAAGTACCACGTGTCATTCTGGCAATGGAACAGTACCTGCTCATGTCCTACATGCACAAGGCCAAATTTTGGCCATGCGCATGTAGCACATGCGCAAGGCCTGTTCCAGATTGCTTATAAATAAAGGCCCCCCCCCCTTTGCATATTCAAGGTCCGAAATTGATACAAAGTTCTGCTGAATTCACTCCAGAAACTCGAATCTCTACAAATATTCCTCCCCTCCAACACTTAGGCTAGATTCTACCCCTTCTAAGCCTATACACTCCACATACAAGGCCTCATTCACACTTATACACTTCACTCTAGCCTCTCAAGCCTTCTTGAAGTCACTCAAGCTTCAATCAAGACATCCATTGAAGACTACAAGTGTGTTGAAGGCAAAAGGGGGTATCCCTTTTACATTTGTACTCTCCCCACTCTTCTCTTCTCCCTCCTAGCCTACTTAGGCTATTCTTTATTTTAATTCCCATCTTCAACCCCCCCTTTCTTGCATGCTTGAGCCAAGAGGACTCTTAGATCATGCCTGGAGGAAAGTAAGTGAGAGCCACCGTGTAGGGGGACCTCTCACTAGCCTACTTTAAGATGGTATGGCCTAGGAGCCCCTTGTTTATGTGGTGTAGCCTAAAAGCCTTGTATGTGAATCATGACCCCTTGCATATTGCTATTTTGATCATGTCTTGTGTGCTTGGCTTCATTTTATGCTTATTGTCATGCTCGACAATGCTTACATTGCTCTTAATTTTATGTCATTTTCAAGCTCTACATTTCTTTCAAAAATTGTTCCAAGAATTGGCCCCTTGAAGTTTAGGGCGAGACCTTAGGAGTCATGCCTTAGAAAATCCCTTATTACCCCCTAATTCACACTTTTGCATCATTACATTTCAATTTGCATAAAAGTTGCTTTCAAACTCCTTAATTTTCAAGGTCTCCATTCTCTCAAATTTAGTGGTTAAAATGGCCCCATGGAACCCTCTCTTGAGTGGTCTCCCTTTATATTGGCCATAGGAGCCCTAAATTGTTAGAATGGTTCCCTTTTCTCTTTATGTTTGCTTAAGAATGATGTTCAAATTCTTTGATTTCTATGGTTCCTATTCTCTTAAATTTAGTGGTTGGAATGGCCCCATAGAACCCTCTCCTGAGTGGTCTCCCTTTTGTTGGCCATATGAACCCTCTCTTGATGGAATGTTCCCCTTGAAAAATGATTTTCAAAATCTTTCTTAAAACATGATTTTCAAAAATGCATTCTCTCCATCTTTGCATCAAAGATGATTTTTCAAAAATTGCCATCATTATATTGATTTTTGAAATCCTCACTCTTGCCAAGATAAAGGTTATAATGGTCATAAGGAAACCTTCCTTGGAATGGTCTTCAATCGCCAACTATGTAAACAATACTCTTGGCTAGAGTCAAAATTTTCATGGAAATGATCTTCGTTGTCCACCAAAGTCCATCGCATAGCATGTTTTATCTTTCAAAATTCTCTCCAAAAATGCATTAAACCAACTTCCAATCCAATCCTAGGTTAACTTGACCCTAGTTGCCCAATCCTAGGTTAACTTGACCCTAGTTGTCCAACCCTAGGTTAACTTAACCCTAGTTCACCAACCCTAGGTTAACTTAACCCTAGTTCACTCACCTTAGGTTAATTTAACCCTAGTTAGTTAACCCTAAGTCTTCTTAACCTTAGGTCAACCTAACCTAAGTTAGTTAACCTTAGGTTCCCCCTAACCCTGGGCTAACCCAACCAAGGTTAATACACTTTAAGGTTCTAACTCTTGAACCCTTTTTTCCAATGATCATTCAAACTTTCAAATTATCCTCATAACCTATTCCTCCAAAACCTCCTACCCCCATGATTTCAAAAACCTAACTCCATAAACTCTTTTAATGTCCCTACACTCCATCTTCAAAGCATTTCTAAAAACGTTTTCAAAAGGTCACAAACCCAAGGTGTCCCTAGCATTCTCATGGCTAGGGATTCCAAGAAGTGATAAATCAAGAATAACCTCCAAGGTTGTCCATATTACGATACCAAACCCTTAGCCCTTTCCAAAAACTACTTTCAAAAATTAATTTACTAAAGCATGCCTCCAAGGTTTTCAAAACAAGACTTCAAAAACACTTTCAAGTTCTCTTGAGACATGCCAAAGCATTTTTTCAAAACTACCTCAAGTTGATCCAAAAACATTTTTAAGAAACACTCCACCACTCAATTTCAAGTCAAAACCTCCAAGACCACAAAGGGCCTTCAATTTCCAAAGACCTCAAAGTGTCTTAAACTCCTCCAAAGACCTCAAAGTGTCTTAAACTTTTTCAAAGACCTCAAAGTGTCTTAAACTTCTCTAAAGGCCCAAAAGTATCTTCAAACCTTCCAAAGGCCCTAATGCACCTATTTTTCATCAGGCTCTTGCTCGAACTACGAATGACTTGATTCTCACCAAATGAGATACGTAGGCAACCTAAAATGGTGCGGTCATAATTTTTATTTCAACTCCAATCTCTTTTTTTTCAAAAATTCTAATTAATTCAAAATTTCTTTTTCAAACTCTCTCAAAACCCCCACTATTTTCAAACTTCTTCCAAAAACTTACATCATGCATCATCCATCCGAAAAGTGATGATTAAACCTCGTTTTCAAGATTCTAAAGTAGACATTAAGTGGACAATGGTAACTGGTTATTCTAGTGAGTGAACAAAAGGGTGATTAGACATGTAGGTACCGAAAGGGTGGGGTAAGGTGATGATCTTAGGATATCTTCCCTACACGTAACCAACCCCCGGGCTATAGATTTCTGTATTCAAAAGACCAAAATGGAGTTATTTTTCAAAAGGGCTTAAATCTTTCCAAAGGTTGCCAAACAACCTATTTTCTTAAAAACCCTCTCTTGAGGTTATTTTCAAAAACCTTTTTCAAAAACCCTAAGTTTAGTTTTCCGATTAACGCTTAGTTTTAGGTGCCCTAACTCACCTTAATTAAGTTAGGTGACGACTCCTATTTTTCTAAAAGCCCTTAGTCAAACCAATTTTCAAACCTAGTCGCACTTGTCCTTTTAGGAGGACGAGTTCTAGTAACAGAGTTCCGTGCTTTAGGGTCTCCAAGCTAAAAAGACCTTGGACACCCCAAAAACCGGAGCGCGATCTTGCGTATATTCGTAGCCCTTCTCCATCATTCTTCTGTAAGGTCAAAAAGTAGTCTACATCCCTAAGCTGCTTGCTATTTGCAATGAACCGAGTGGTGAATAGTTCAACGAGTTGTCTTCAGTTTGCCATTCTTCTAGATGGCTACTTGTTAAACCATCGTAAATCTACTTATCCATGACTTGATGGAAAACTCGGCACATTAAGGACTCGTCTCCACTCCACAATGTTAGGCCTAAGTTTATTCATATGGAATTTTATATATGGTTTTGATGATAACTTACTTTGATTTATAAATATTTTCTTGATTTAATATATTCAATTCTTTTAATCCTTAGTCTAGTTAGTGTAATAAAATTTTGTAAGATTATGAAGCACTTGAAAAAGAGATCAAGACTTGAAAAGTAATATATAAATCCTTGAGAATCATTTTTTAAGGAAACTTGATTAAAAGAAGAAAATTAGAGGACATAATTTTCTTCTAAAGTTGAAAATTCGATGAAACTGTATCCTATGATACAACTATAGTATTTTGCCCATATCTTTTGATCTAACTGTTGGATTGATCTAATTCTTATGAAATTAGAAAGAAGAGTCAAATGTCTAATTATGACGTTTTATAACATTTTCATGAAAAGGATGTTTTTATGGACGAAAAGGAGGTGGAAGGTGACTTATTGGATTTGAAATTCAAAATATAATAGCTTAAAGACAGTCATGATTATTTGTTCATATCTTTTGATCCAGAAATCCAAATGATCTGATTCTTAAAATTATGAAAGAATAAAATCCATATATACATTTGATATGTTATATGAATTTTCAAATTCAAATTTTATCTAGGTGAAACACAAGGTGAAAGATGACAAATGCAGTAGAATTTCAAAGATAATAGCTGGGAGACAGTCTGAGTATTTCACTCATATCTTTTGACTCTGATCTTCAAATGCTTTGATTATTAAGGATATGGAAATATAACATCCATATCTACATTTCATACCTTATAGAGAGTTTCAAAATTGAACATTTACTATAATAACAAGTTGATGCAAGTTGACATAGCGGTGTAAAAATTCAAATATGCCAGCTGGGAGATAGCTCGAGTAATGTGATCATAACATTGATCGGACCATTAGATCGACCTGATTCTTGATGTTCTGAAAAGTGAACTTCCATGTCTATAACTTTTATATTATAGCCATTTTCAAATTTGAACGTTATTAAAGAGAAAATCGAGGTGGAAGTAAAGGCATCTGACCAGAAATTCAAAACCTATCTAGCAGCAAGTAGCTTAATGGGTAGAAATGTCTTCAATGCTCTCCAAGGGTTATAAACTCATTTAAAGCTACAAATCATCCTTCTGTCTTCATCTGTAAATAGAGATACACTTGTGGAATAAAAAAGAATATCAAGAGCAATAAGAGATTGTGGATCAAAGTAATATTCATCCTACAAACTCTTTAAGAGCTTAATTGTCTTTTATTTTGCAATGTTTTAAGAGCTTCATTGACGTATCTTTTATTTGAGAGAATTATTTGTAAGCAAGAGTGGTTGTACTCTTGTTCTTTTTTCTTTTTTTTTTTTTGTAAGAGAGAGACTGGCTAGGAGAAATAGCTAGGGGTTGGGTGTAACTAGTATCTATACAAAAACTAGTTGGAGTGAGGGATCACTTGGTTAGGTGTGACTAGCATCTGTGAAAAAAAAACTAGTTGGAAAGGAGAACTAGCGTTTGGGTTAAAAGACTAATGATTGTATCTACAGTTTGAATATATTAGAGAAAAATATCAAGAAAGAAGCCTTGGGTGTGGACGTAAATTTTGGAGTTAAAGTCGAATCATGATAAATCTTGGTGTCGTATTATTTTCTCCCTATCTCTTTTGCTTTATAATTTGAATTTCTTACATTTATTTATAATATATTATTGGTTAATTAATATTTGTTTGAATATTTAGTTAGAATTTTTAAATCTGAAATTATTTGTTGAATTATTGTTTAAACCCAATGCACTCTCCCTCTTAGGTTGCCACCTGGACTAACACACTGTGCCACCATCTGTTTGTAGTATCGAACATAACTAACGAGATCTGACTTTCCATCATAGGGTGTAAACTTTGGCAGTGTAAATTTTCTTGGAGTCTGGCAAGCCTTAATTTCCTCTAAAAATTTGTGGACACAATCTGATCAAAGGGCTCTTCTGGCAATGTTATGGGTTGTTCATCCCGTACGACACTTATCCTTACTGTCTAGCTGTTTGTTCAACCATTAGTCCCAGTTCTACTATTTTGGATCAGCTCTTATCGGATCTCTGGGTGGAGTCTGATTCCTTACTCGATGTCAATCTTCATGTCTGTCCTTGTCGTGTCTAGTGCTAGAGGCATGGCTTACAATCAGATGTGTGGCAAGGGGGCTCGTGCTTCTGGAATTCGTCTTCCTTCTTCTACATCAATCTAGAGATCTTCCGCAGACTCGTCCATCTCTTCTAGCAATTGCCTCCCTCATAACTTTGACCTGAGACCTGAGGTGGGTTATCTCTTCGTCCTATCACCAGAGTTCCTGCTCGAGGTGATATATTACTAAGAACACGCCCACTAGAGGGTGAGGCGTTTAAGTTCCTACGACTGCTCCTTGGGCAGTTTGGATTTTTGATGTATTGTAGAGCACGTTGTAGTTCCTCTCGTCTTCTCTGATGATTATCATCAGGGACTCATATCTCCGACCTTAACGGATGACCTCCCGGACTTCGTATTGAACCATCTCGGCGATCTGATAGGTGAGTGTCCTCGTGATTGGGAACATCTCGGCTTTCTTCAATCTCCTTACTGGTGGGCTCAACTCCTCCTCTAAGAAAGCTGGTACTCATAATAGCTAGACCTTTTCATAGATGGCGCCAATTGTAAGTGAGATTTTTAAGAAGACTTGATTCAATGAGCAAACCAAATTGACTAGCACGAACAATCTGTAAGAGAAAAAGATAATGAGAATGCGTCGACCCTCTTTGGATTGCTGGCACTCCGATGATTAGGTTAGCAAGCTTAATCACAATGAATTGAATAAAGAACTCTCAACTAGAACTTAAGTGAACATATCTTAGTTGCATGGTGTATTTATAGGTTTCGGAGACCCCATTCCATTTAGGAATGGTATTCAATCTTCTTTTAGGAGTCAACTGCTCTTAGGTCGGTCTATGGATGGTTTGGACTTATCTTTAAATGTCCTTGTCCAAATCAGCATGGGACTCTTGCCCTTTGGACTTGTCTATTTCACCTTTTAGGCCTAATTCACCCTACAAGGCCTATCCTTATTAGATCAGCCAGGCGTATTTATTATCTAAGCTTTCTAAGTTATTTGGCCCAGAATTAGCTATGTGTAAGAACAAAATTATTTGTTTTATAGGTAATATAAAGTTCTGCAGCTGCATGATAATGGTTGTATTACTTCATGTGTAGGTGGTTTGGAATTTATTCACAGGAGTAAGGATGAACCACTATAGCAATATAGATGGATCTAGTAGCTCCAATGGTGTTACGAATGAGGAAATTGCATTATTCTATGGTAGGCGACGTCAAACATTGACAAAAATGTTAGTTAAATCAGGTTTTGATTATCTTCAACAGTATCACATGTCCTATGTTGATAAGGTGCCATGCTGCACCTTAGTACTTACAAGATACGATTGGGTGATGAAATTGTTGACTGGCCATGGTGGGCATTGCCATGAAAATCTTCATATGGAAAGGGATGTAAATTATTCAGCGAACTAGTGAATAAATATGAGTGGGAGATACCTAACATGGCGTAATAGTTGAGGAGAGTGTAACCATGTTCTTGTGCATCAAAGGGAAGGGGTTAAGTAATCGAGAAGTGCAAGAACGTTTCCAACATTCTGGAGAAACTATAAATTGGCACTTCCATTCTGTTTTGAAGTCTGTCAAAAAAATAGTAGCCCATGTTTGTCGCTCGTGTCATGATCAAAATTATGTCTGTCCACCCCTATATTGCAAATAATAGGAAATATCATCCATTTAAGGTAAGTTTAGTATCTGACAATTATTGTAGCATTCATGGAAAACATTGTTCACTTATATATTTAATTTAACAAGACTGTATTGGGGTATTGGATGGGGCACATGTTCAAGTAAGGCTGCCACAAGAGGATGCAATACTGTATTTCGGGAGAAAAGGTTGTCACCCATAAAACATACTTGCTGTATGCGATTTTGACATGTGTTTCACTTTTGTATCTGCTGGTTGGGAAGGTAGCATGTATGACATGCATATGTTCTACAATGTCATAATGGACCTTAGCAAGCACTTTCCGTATCCAGAAGGTGGTACATTGTTTGTGTGTGGTTCAATTTACAATTTTTTGTAATAACAAATTTTATAGGAGATCAGAAATATCGTCATTTTGTAGATATATACTATCTTGTCATTACCGGTTATCCAAATAAGAAGGGATATCTTATCCCATACAAAGGTGAACAATACCACTTCCAAGAGTCCTAGGGAGTAAAACCACTGAATACTAAAAATGAGGCATTCAATCAAACACACTCTTCATTACGAAGTGTTATCGAAAGAACCTTTGGAGTATGAAAGGCAAAATGGACTATCTTGAGAGATATGATGGCCTATGACATAAAAGTACAAACTGCAATTATAAGTAGGTCAATGGCCATACATAATTTTATTAGGAGAAACACTAAACGCGAGGAGGAATTTGATCTTAATGCTAATATAGAGAATTTTGTGTTGGGCGATGAAGTTCCTTATGCAAATGTAAATGACGAGCACTCCGTCTTGACCAGTCATGAGGAGCTACAAATGAATGTTTGTAGAGATAGGATACGACAACGTATCTGTCGCCATACAAATCGTCACAACTGATAGTTGCCATTTGGTTTGGACACCTCCTAATTGCGGCTGTTGCCTTATCATGCTCATGTGTGTTTGTTTCCACTAGTGTACGTGTGTATGTTAAGACTATTATTGTATTGTGTGGGAATAGTTCGGTGTACGTTAAACATTGTGTTACTTTATATTATTATTTATGTATCCATTTCTCCACTCATCGTAGCAAGAAAAACATATAATGCATGGTTGGGTTAATAACCTTTACATTATTTGGTATATTATATAATTTATTTTATTTGGTATTATTATAATAATTGAAACCAATTTGTTTAAAAATTATATAATTTCTTTATAATAAGTTCCAAAATGTCAAAGTTGTAGAAACAAATTATTTTCGGCTGCCCTTACAACACCTAATGACAAGTGAGCATAAGGTGAGGGTAATATGGTCATTTTCACAGAAAACAGCCTAAAAAGCTTTAAGCGAGTACCAAATGCCCTATCCAAGATTTTAAGTAAATAAGCCAGCTTTTTTTGCAAGTTACCAAATGCCTTATCCAATATTTTTTTAAGCTGGCTTTTTCCCTGTGCTTATTTTAAGCAGTTTTTTTGCAGAAAAAAAATTTGTACCAAACAGGCCCTAAATCAAAATTTTAGAGAGCTAGTTTTAGTTTTAGACAACAGGAGTACATTCAAATTAAAATGAGTATACTCACATAAAAACTTTAGAGAGCTAATTTTCTTACAGAAATAGGAGCAGACTCAAATTCAAATATGACCAATCTCATACCCTAATTCAAACAAATTAAGTTTAAGCAATGCATAAAACCATCAATAAACATAAGAGATTAAATGTCAGCTTTTAATTTACATCAAGCAAGATAAAGCAAGTATAAAGGATCAAGAGAAAAAACAAAATGTGACACTAGAATTTTTAAATGATGCAATTTTGAACTCCAAAACCTACATCCACAGCTCAAGGGTTCTTTCTTGAGGTTTCTCTTCACTATATCCAATATTTGATACAATCACTAACTTTTTCTCAAGTGTCAGTTCTCCTTTACAATTGATACTTTAACTTCAATTAGATTTACCCATGTTCTAGTTACACTCAATCAACTAGACTTTCATAGGTTTTAGTTATACCCAACCCTAGATACTCTCTTAGCTAGAAACTTCTCTTTGCAATAAAGAATAAGAGTACAATAGAATTTTTTCAAAAACAAATGTATACCAATGAAGAATAATGGAGATTACCAACAAAAAAAAAAGACTTGAAGGTTCAATAGCTTGCTTAAGAGAATTTGATTTTTTGTGATAAGTTGTGTCTCTTTTCTTTCTAGCAGTGAGCTTTGTATAGAGTTTCATATTGGTCTTCAATCAACTTGCTTTTAGAGAGCTGTCGGAGAAAATTTTCTAGAAATTCTTCTTGCCCTAAATAGCTTGGATATTCCTTTAGAGTTGTCGAAATTGCTGCTGAATTTTTTGTTGTGTATATTTAAGATTTGAATATCTTTCATTGTCTTAAAATTCTACACATGCTTGAAAATATCTCTAACTGTATATAATGTTTGAAGCTTGACCAAATCTTTTTAGTAATGACACAAGACTCAAAATATCTTCAGAATATTTTTATCTCATTTCTTCCTTGAACTTTGCTGTCAATATTAATACTTGATCAAATTTTTCATTCTTGTGTTAGATTTTTTGTAGTGTATATTTAAGATTTGAATATCTTTCATTATCTTAAAATTCTACACATGCTTGAAAGTATCTCTAACTGTATTTAATGTTTGAAGCTCAACCAAATCTTTTCAGTAAGGACACAAGACTCAAATATCTTCAGAATATTTTTATCTCATTTCTTCCTTGAATTTGCTGTCAATATTAATACTTGAACAAAATTTTCATTCTTGTGTTAGATTTTATTCCAATAAATTGTCATTCCCTAAAATATAAGATACTACAAATCTTTGAAGGTTAATGACTGCATCTTCTAGATATAGTGTCATAGAGTATATATGGAAGAAATCATGGACTTTAATTTCTCCATTAAATCAAGTTTTCCGAAAGAATTGATTTTATAAGCTCTTGACATGTTTATCAAATAGCTTCCATACTTGATTGCTTCAGAAGATTTACCAAAACATCTTTAAATTCAAAGTTGAAAGTCTAATATAAACTTTCTCGAAATAAGTTTACATT
>CM065384.1:26225000-26320000 GCA_033060915.1 Euryodendron excelsum | reverse complement strand
GGGAAGACGCACTAAGCCATCACCCTACCTCGCCCTTTCGGTACCTACATGTCAATCTACCCTAGATTCACCTATGAGAGTCTTCAAGCAACTATAGTTCAATCCTATTTACTTTAGAAAATAATGTTTAGAAAAACATGATGCTTGATATGCAAGTGCAACATGAGAGAGAGTTGGAGAATAGATTTGGAAATAAATTTGAAAAGAAATTGATTTGATTTGAAAGAGATTTGAAATTGGATAGATTTGAAAATGAAAAGTTTTGAAAATTGAAAGTAGAGATTTGAAAATAGAAATTTGAAATTGAAAATTTGAAAATAAATTGGAGATTTAGAAAGATTTTGGAATTTGAAATTTGAAAAATATGGTGGAATTTGAAATTTGAAAGAAGTTGTGACCATACTCATTGTAAGCACCCCATTTTTGACCGCTCGGCAGTCTACACTCTGTCCGGACTTGTTTTCAAGTCATTTTGGGCATATTCCTATCGAATCCAATTCTCTAGTTTCAAATTCTATCTTTCCATTACTTCGTGGGCCTGTCAGGCCCAAATAGAGGCAAAATGACCAAAATGCCCTTAGGGGCATTATCCTTTCTTATTCCGATTCCAATCCCTCTCTCGAGACAGTTTATTCCTCGAGACGGTCCGAGTAGAAAAACTACTCACAAAACCGTTAGGGTGGCGGAAACACTCACAAAACCGTTAGAGTGACGGAAACACTCACAAAACCGTCAGAGTGGCAGAAACACTCACAAAACCGTCAGAGTGGCGGAAGCACTCAAAACTCAGGCACGTCTCTTTGGAGACGGTAAGACCCCTTTCCAATCCCACTCTCGAGACAGTTTATTCCTCGAGACGGTTCCAATCCAGGCACGTCTCTTCGGAGACGATAAGACCCCTTTCCAATCCCTCTCTCGAGACAGTTTATTCCTCGAGACGGTCCGAGTAGCAAAACTACTCATAAAACCGTTAGAGTAGCGAAAATACTCACAGAGCCGTTAGAGTAGCGGAAATACTCAACCGTTAGAGTAGCGGAAATACTCACAGAACCGTTAAAGTAGCGGAAATACTCACAGAGCCGTTAGAGTAGCAGAAATACTCACAAATTATCAACCGTTAGAGTAGCGGAAATACTCACAAATCATCAACCCCGTCCGAGTAGCGGAAATACTCACAAATCTTCAACCCTGTCTGAGTAGCGGAAATACTCACAAATCTTTCACCCCGTCCGAGTAGCGAAAATACTCACACCGTTAGAGTGGCGGAAACACTCAAAACCTAGGTCAATACCCGTGTTTTTCAGCTCACTTCGGTGAAAAAGGACCACACTACCCTTAGGACCTTTTCCGAGACTCTTCGGTCAAGATGACCATTTTGCCCCTAAGCATCCGAATGCCCCGGAAACCACACCGGCTTCAGGTATCAAACCGGTAACCTCCCGAGAATACTTTTTATAGTATTCTCAATCTTCCTTTACCTTTCCGGACCATTCCGAGTCAGTTCCTGCAAACCCGGTACAAAATGACCGTTTTGCCCCTGGTGGGCCGGTCTCCATTTCTGACCACACCGGCTCTGGGTATTAAACCGGTAATGTCCCGAGAATACTTTTTATAGTGTTCTCGACCTTCCTTTACCTTTCCGGACCATTTCGAGTCAGTTCCGGCCAACCCGGTGTAAAATGACCGTTTTGCCCCTGGAGGGCCGGTCTCCTTCTTCGACCACACCGGCTCTGGGTATCAAACCGGTAATGTCCCGAGAATACTTTTTATAGTGTTCTCGACCTTCCTTTACCTTTCCGGACCATTTCGAGTCAGTTCCGGCAAACCCAATACAAAATGACCGTTTTGCCCCTGGTGGGCCGGTTTCCATTTCCGGCCACGCCGGCCCTGGGAATCAAACCGACAACCTCTGAGAACATTCTAAATAATGTTTCCAGATCCCAAGTCTTTTTCCGGGACAATCCGGGTTTGGCCCGGCAGTTTCCTAGTCCGATTGACCGTTTTGCCCCTAAAGGCTCGGTCAACCTTTCCGACACATCCAATCCTCACTTTTCAAGTCAAATACCTCCAGGACACTATTTTAAGTGTTCCTGCTCCTTTCCGGCCTTCCGGGTCACTCCCGGCTCCTTCAAATCATTCCCGGACTTTCCAGAGTCACTCCTAATGAAGCCAGGCTAAAGTTTACATGGTAGTCACTAGTACAGGCGCCCAAATCTAGTCAAAGATACGTTGCTTGCCGACCTTAATTGTTTCCTAAATGGCTGGCGCTACTAGCAGTGGCGCCAAGCCAAAAAATGGCCTGGCGTCACTCCTAGTGGCACTAGTATAAATTTTGCCCTAGCGCCACTGCAACAGGCGCCAGGCTTGTCCAACTTCTATAAATACAGAGCCTCGATCAACGTGAAGGGGTCTGCAAACTTAACCTAGAAATCACACAATTCGATATACAGAGCTTGAGCACCTCAAAAACCCTAGCCTCCCTAGGTTTTCCAAACCCTAGCCACCCTACACAAACCCTAGCCTCCTATACACTCATATACACCCCTATACATTCATACACTAGCCTTCAACCACTCTCTCAAGACTTGAAGAGCAGCCATTCAAAGCTTGAAGACAATCCTTGAAGACTGAGGGTGAAGATCAAGACCGAAGACTGAAGACCGAAGACTGCACGGCGTGCAAAATAAACAAGAAACAAGGTAGGCTCCCTATTTAATTTTTTTGCACTTTCCCCCTCTCTCTTCTCTCTCCAACCCACTTGGGTTTTCTCTATTTTAATCCCCCATCTCTTTCCCCCCCTTTCTTTGCATGCTTGAAACAAGGGGATTCCCGGTCCATGTGTAGGATTGGACTATTGGAGAGTCACCGTGTCGGGGGCTTTCTTATAGTCTAACCAAAGACCACGTGGGTCCGGCCCCCTTGATTATGTGGTGAAGCCTTAACCTTGTATGTTCATGACCCCAAATTGCATTGTGCATATCATAGTCTTGCATCTTCCAAAACTCGTTTTCAAAGTTGTTTTTCAAAAAAATCGTTTTCAAACTTGTTTTCAAAATTGCATCAAAATCTCTTTTTCAAAAACTTGTTTTCAAAACCACAATTCTAGGGTGATTCTAACCTTTCCATGGCTAGGGTTGCTTTAGGAAAGTGTTATATTAAAAGTGGCCTTTTGGCCTATATTTTCAAACTTTGTTTTCAAAACCACTTTCTTAAAGTGGTTCTAGCCCTCTTATGGCTAGAATCGCTTTAGGAAAGTGAGATGTTTTTGTACTTTCCAAAAACTCTCTCTCTCTCCAAGAATTTCCTCCTAAAAATTCCTTTTTCAATATACTTTCCTAAAACTCTCCTCTTCAAAATTGTTTTCAAAAACTCCCTTCCAAAATCTATTTTTCAAAACTCTCTTTTCCCACTCCTCTCCAAAATCTTTTCCTCAAAATCCACTTTCTAAAAACTCTCTCCAAAAATCTTTCCAAAAACTCTCTTTCTAAAATCTTCTTTCTAGAAATTCCCCCCTAGGATCTTCCTTCCAAAATCTACATTTCTAAAAACATACCTTCCAAAACTCCTTCTCTTTAAAATCTTTTCCAAAAACTCTCTTTCTAAATTCACTTTCCAAAAACTCCTCCCTAGGATTCCTTTCTAGAAAAACCTTCGTTTCTAAAAACACATTTTCCAAAAACTCTTTCCTTAGAGCCCCAAGTCAAGCCTTAGAGCCCACAATTAGGAAACCCTAATTTTCTTTCCAAAAACATGATTTTCAAACTTTGCCCCAAACCTAAGTTTCCAAAATCTTTTGTTTTCTACATCAAAACTATACATGTTTTCAAAACCTCTTTTCTACGTCAAAACAACGATTTTCCAAAACTAGGGTTTCTAGAATCTCCCTTTCCAAATCCTTGTCAAATCAAATCTTCCCTTTAAGAAACCAAATCCAATCTTCCCGTTTAGGAAACTAGATCCTATCCTCCGTTTTTGGAAATAAATCAAACCTTTTGCTTTTAAAAACCAAATCCAATCCCTTCCTAATCCAAACCTTCCTAATTTCCTACCTTCCTAAACCATAAGTTTCCTAAACCTAAACTTCAAATCTTTCTTTAAGTTTCAAAATCCAAATCTTTCCTAATTCAAATCCTTCCTAACCTTCCACTTTCCTAAACCTTAAGTTTACAAAAACTTGAACATAAAAATCTTTCCTAATTCAACCCTTTCCTAATTCTACCCTCTTTTCAAATCTTAACTTCTTAAATCTAAGTTTTCAAACCTTTCCTAAACTCAAGCCTTTCCTAATTTTAAGATTTTCTAAAACTCTAAAACTTTCTAAATCCTAAACTTTCTAAATTTCAAATCTTTCTAAAATTCTAAGCTTCCTAAATTCAAAGCTTTCTAAATTTGAAACTTTCTTAAGTTGAATCTTTCTAAACCTAAAACTTTCTAAATTCTAAACTCTCTTAAACTTCAAATCTTTCCAAATCTAAGACTTTTCTAAACTCAAAACTTTCTTAATTTAAAACTTTCTTAAGTTAAAACTTTCTTAATTCAAACATTTCCTAAACTAAAAACATTCCTTTTTCAAACCTTTCCCAAAACGAAACTTTCGTATTTTCAAAACTTCCTTGTTTTCAAAACTTTCCAAAATCAAAACTTCCCTTTTTCGAACATTTCTAAATTCAAAATTTTCTTAATTCAAAACTTTCCTAATTTCAAAACTTTCTTAATTTTGAAACTCTCCTAATTTGAAAACTTTCCTAATTCAAAGCTTTCCTAACTCGAAAACTTTCCAAAAATGAAACTTTTTTAATTCGAAAACTTTCCAAAAATGAAACTTTCCTAATTCGAAACTTTCCTAAATCGAACATTTCCTAATTCAAACATTTCTTAAATCCAACCTTTCCTAATCTCCTAAACCTTCCAAGTCAAGTCAAACATTTCCTAAGTCTCTTTCCTAAGTCTAGGTTTCTTAAAACCTTCATCTCTCTAAAAACAAGTCTAAATCTTTCTTCCAAAATCAATCTTCTCAAATCCAAGTCCAATCTTCTCAATTCCAATTTCCAATCTCCTTCTTCTAATCTCAATTCAATCTCTTTCTTCCAATCCAATCTCTCTCTTCAAATCAATCTATTTTCAATCGGACTCTTGTCCGAACTACGACTGACCTGATTCCCCCAAAGGGATACGTAGGCAACCTTCATAGGTGCGGTCACAATACTTTTCAAACTTTCAATTCCACCCTCATGGGTGTGGTTTTCAAAATCTTCTCAAATCTCAAATTTCAATTTCAAAATTTCTATTTTCAAATTCCTATTTTCAAGTTTTCAAGCTTTTCAATTTCAATTCTATTTCTTCAAATCTCTTTCAAATCAAATCCAACTTCTTTTCAAATCTATCTTTTCATTCTCTTATCTTGCACTTGCATATCATGCATCATAGTTTTCAAACATTGTTTTTCAAAGTGAATAGGGTTGTCCATTAGTTAATTAAAGGCTCTCATAGGTGAATCTAGGGTAGATTGACATGTAGGTACCGAAAGGGCGGGGTAGGGTGATAGCTTAGTGCGTCTTCCCTACACGTAACCAACCTCCAAACTTAGAATCACTGTTTTCAAAGACCAAAAAGGAGTCATTTTTCTAAAAAGGGCTAAATATTTTCCAAAGCTTGCCAAACAACCTGTTTTTTTTAAAAACCCTCTCTCGAGGAGATATTTTAAAATTGTTCTCCAAAACCCTAAGTGTAGTTTTCGGATTATGCTTAGTTTTTAGGTGACCTAACTCACCTTAATCAAGTTAGGTGGCGACTCCGAATCTTTTTCAAAAGCCCTTTATTCAAACCTAATTTTCAATTCAAACCTAGTCACACTCATTTTTCTAGGAGGGTGAGTTCTAACGAGAGAGTACAGCATTTTTCCCGCTTGGGTGAATATTCCTCGGGCGCGAAAATCTGGGCGCGACACTCATGAGGGTTGCCTACGTATCCTTTTGGAGGAATCAGGTCAGTCGTAGTTCGGACAAGAGTCCAATGGAAAATAGAAGATTTGATTTGAAAAAGGAGTTGAATTGGAATTTGGATTTGATTTGAATTTAAAACAAAGGATTGGAATTTGGAATTTGGAATTGAAAAGATTGGACTTTGATTTGGAAAGATGGAACTTGGAGGAAAGATTTGGACTAGTTTTGGAACGATTGAGGTTTAGGAAACCTAGACATAGGAAAGACTAAAGGTTTAAGAAAGATTTGACTCGAATGTTGGACTTGGAAGATTGGAGAAAGATTGAATTTAGGAAATGTTTGAATTAGGAAAGGTTCAAATTAGGAAAGTGTCATTTTAGGAAAGTTTCGTTTTAGGAAAGTTTTGATTTAGGAAAGTTTCAAATTAGGAAAGTTTCAACTTAGGAAAGTTTTGAATTAAGAAAGTTTCAACTTTGGAAAGGTTTTGAAATAGGAAAGTGTTGAATTTAAAAATATTTTGAATTAGGAAAATTTTTGTTTAAGAAAGATTTAGAATTTGGAAAGTTTCAACTGAAGAAAGTTTTGAATTTGGAAAGTTTAGAATTATAAAAAGATTTTAAATTAGAAAAGATTTAGAAAAGTTTTAAATTAAGAAAGTTTCAACTTAAGAAAGTTTTGAATTAAGAAAGTTTTGAGTTTAGAAAGCTTTGGATTTAGAAAGATTTGAAATTTAGAAAGTTTAAGATTTAGAAAGTTTTAGAGTTTTAGTTTTAGAAAATCTTGAGATTAGGAAAGGTAGAGTTTAGGAAAGATTTGAAAACTTAGATTTGAAAAGTTAAGATTTGGGAAGAGATAGAATTAGAAAAATGTTGAATTAGGAAAGGTTTGAAAATTGAATTTTAGAATTTAGAAAAGATTTTTATGTTGCGAGTTTTGGAAACTTAAGATTTAGGAAAGTAGAAGATTAGGAAGGAGTTGAGTTAGGAAACAGTTGAATTAGGAAGGGATTGGATTTTGTTTCTAAGAAGAAGTATTTGATTTTGTTTCCAAAAACGGAGGATTGGATCTAGTTTCCTAAGCGGGAAGATTGGATTTGGTTTCCTAAAGGGAAGATTTGATTTGGCATGGATTTGGGAAGGGAAGTTTTAGAAACCCTAGATTTGGTGTAGAATTTTAACGTATAAAAGAAGTTTTGGAAATGTGTATAGCTTTGATGTGAAAACAAGAGATTTTGGAAACCTAAGTTTGGGACAAAGTTTGAAAACCATGTTTTTGGAAAGAAAATTCGGGTTTCCTAATTGTGAGTTCTAGGGCTTGACTTGGGCTCTAAGGAAAGAGGATTTTTAGAAAGTGCGTTTTTGGAAACGAAGGTTTTCTAGAAAGGAATCCTAGGGAGGAGTTTTTGGGAAGTGGACTTTGAAGAGAGCGTTTTGGAAAGGAGTTAAAAAAGGGAGTTTGGAAAAATACACTTTTGGAGGGAATTTTTGAAAACAAATTTGGAAAGAAGAGTTTTTGAGAAGTATGTTGAAAAAGAAGATTTTTAGGAAGATATTTTTTAATAGAGAGTTTTTGGAAGGTGTAAAAACATCTCACTTTCCTAAAGCAATTCTAACCATAAGAGGGCTAGAACCACTTTAGGAAAGCGGTTTTGAAAACAACAAGAGTTGAAAATATGGACCATAAAAGTCACTTCAAATATAACACTTTTCTAAAGCAATCCTAGCCATGGAAAAGCTAGAATCACCCTAGAATTGTGATTTTAAAAACATGTTTTGAAAAAGGAGATTTTGATGCAATTTTGAAAACGATTTTGAAAACAACTTTGAAAACAACTTTTGGAAGATGCAAGATCATGATATGCACAATGCAATTTTAAAGTCGTGAACATACAAGGTTAAGGCTTCACCACATAATCAAGAGGGCCGAACCCATGTGGTCTCTAGTTAGACTAGAAGAAAGCCCCCGACACGGTCACTCTCCAATAGTCTAATTCTACACATGGATCGGGAGTCCCCTTGTTTCAAGTATGCAAAGAAAGAGGGGAAAAGAGATGGGGGATTAAAATAGAGAAAACCCAAGTGGGTTAGGAGAGAGAAGAGAGAGAGGGAAGTGCAGAAATTTAAATGGAGAACCTACCTTGTATCTTGTTTAGTTTGTGCGCCTTGCTTTCTTCGGTTTTCGTCTTGATCTTCGTCTTCAATCTTCAAGAGTCGCCTTCAATCTTCGAACTTCAGATTGCAACTCTTCAAGTCTTCGAAGGAGAGTTGAAGGTTAGTGTATGAATGTATGGGGGTGTGTATGAGTGTATAGGAGGCTAGGGTTTAGTGTATGGTGGCTAGGGTTTGGAAAACCTAAGGAGGCTAGGGTTTAGGAGGTGCTCGAGCTCTATATATCGAAATATAGGATTTTTAGATTGAGTTTACGGACCTCTTTCACATTGGAAGAGGCTCTATATTTATAAAGGTTGGACAACACTGGCCCCTGTTGCAGTGGCACCAGGCCAAACTTTACACTAGCGCCACTAGGAGTGGCGCCAGGCCAATTTTTGGCTTGGAGCCACTACTAGTGGCACCAGCCATTCAGGAAATATTTAAGGTCGGCAAGTAACATATCTTTGACTAGATTTAGGCGCCTGTACTACTGACTACCATGCAATCTTTTGCCTGGCTTCACTAGGAGTGACTCCAGAAAGTCCGGGAAGGAGTTTAGAAGATCGGGGATGACTCGAAAGGCCGAAAAAAAGCAAGAACACTTAGAATAGTATCCCGGAGGTATTTGACTTGAAAAATGAGGATAAGATAAGTCGAAAAGGTTGACCGGGCCTTTAGGGGCAAAACGATCAATCGGACCGGGAAACTGCCGGGACAAACTCGGACTGTCCCAGAAGAAGACTTGGGATTTGGAAACATTATTCAGAATGTTCCCAAAGGTTTCCAGTTTGATTGGCAGAGCCGGTGTGGTCAGAAAAGGTAACCGGCCCACCAGGGGCAAAACAGTCATTTCGCACCGAGTTTGCCGAAACTGATTCGAAATGATCTAAAAAGGTAAAGGGAGGTTGAGAACACTACAAAAAGCAGTCTCAGAAGGTTACCGGTTTGATACCTAGAGCCGGTGTGGTCAGAAAAGGAGACCAGCCCTCTAGGGACAAAACGGTCATTTTGTGCTGGGTTAGCCAGAACTGACTCGGAATGATCCGGAAAGATAAGGAAAGGTTGAGAATAATATAAGAAGCATTCTCGGGAGGTTACCAGTTTGATACACAGAGCCGGTGTGGTCGAAAAAGGAGACCGGCCCACCAGGGGCAAAATGGTCATTCTGTACCGGGTTGGCCGGAACTGACTCGGAATGATCCGGAAAGATAAGGAAAGGTTGAGAATACTATAAGAAGCATTCTCGGAAAGTTACTAAAGGGGCCCTGATTGGAACCATCTCGAGGAATAAACTATCTCGAGAGAGGGATTGGAAAGGGGACTTACCGTCTCTGAAAAGACTTGCCTGAATTAGAACCGTCTCGAGGAATAAACTGTCTCGAGAGAGGGATTGGAAAAGGGACTTACCGTCTTCGAAAAGACGTGGCTGATTTGGAACCTTCTCGAGGAATAAACTGTCTCGAGAGAGGGATTGGAAAGGAGACTTACTGTCTCCGAAAAAATGTACCTGAATTGGAACCGTCTCGAGGAATAAACTGTCTCGAGAGAGGGATTGGAAAGGGGACTTACCGTCTTCGAAAAGACGTGCCTGAATTGGAACCGTCTCGAGGAAGAAACTGTCTCAAGAGAAGGATTGGAAAGGGGACTTACTGTCTCCAAAAAGACATGCCTGAATTGGAATAGATTTACCGTCTCGAAGAATCAACTGTCTCGAGAGAGTGGTTGGAGTCGGAAAGGAAAGGACAATGCCCCTAAGGGCATTTTGGTCATTTTGCCTCTATTCGGGCCTGGTGAGCCCGCGAGGCGATGGACAAACGGGATTTTGACTTAGAAAATCGGTTTCGATTGGAATACGCCCACAATGACTTGAAAACAAGTTTGGACGGAGTGTAGACTGCCGAGCGGTCAAAAATGGGGTGCTTACAGAATAATGCCAAACCAGTTAACACACCTTTAGCAAGTCATTTCAGATTATCTACAGCACAGTGTTCGAAGTCAGATGAAGAAATTCAAGATATGTCAAAGGTGCCTTATGCTAGCGCAGTTGGTTGCTTGATGTATGTGATGGTTTGTATGAGACCAAATTTGGCACATGCGGTTAGCACAGTCAGTAAGTATATGGCTAATCCAGGCAGAGAGCATTGGAAAGCAGTCAAGTGAGTTTTCAGATACTTGAGAGGTACTGCAGACCGTGGGATCTTGTTTGCTAGATAGCCAGATCAGATTTCAGTTGTAGGATTTATGGATGCAGATTATGCTGGAGATGTGGATGATAGGAGTTCTACGACAGGTTATGTATTCACCCTTGTGGGCGGGTCTATCTGTTGGAAATCCATGGTACAACCTCTAGTGGCTCTATCTACTACCGAGTCTGAATACATGGCGATGACTGAGGCTGCTAAAGAAGCATTGTGGTTAAAAGCGTTGGTTAAAGAGTTAGGCATAGATCAAGGTGGAGTGCGGTTGCACTGTAATAGTCAGAGTGCCATTTATTTGGCAAAGGATCAGGTGTATCATGCTCGGACCAAGCATATCGATGTCAAGTTTCACAAGGTGAGAGAATTGATTGCTACAGGTGATTTCATACCCGAGAAGGTGCACACTACAGAGAATGCAGCTGACATGTTAACAAAGATTATTACTGTAGACAAGTTCAAACATTGCTTGGACTTGGTTAACGTCTCTAGGTGCTAGAAAAAAGGAGGCGCCCCCTAAACCAGTTGGATCAAGATGGCTATCTTTTGAATGGGTGAATATTTGCCAAGGTGGAGATTAGTTGAAACTTGTGGCTCATATGTTTGATATGGAAAGACACCAACAAGTTCTAAAAAGAGCGGACAGATGCTAAGCGGAGTGGAGCGGAGTGAGAGGAGCGAAGCATATTGAGCAGAGCAGAACGAAGCGAACCATCTGCCCTTTTCTGTGAATTCAACTGTGGGTTGGGCCAGAGGGCCGTTGGTTTGGGGGTTGCAGGCGGCTACGCCCCCCACGGTATGGTACAGTGTTATAAAGGTATTTTAGGGAAACAAACTAAATACTCTTGTTAGGGTTTTCATATATATACTCTCGTATTGTAAACCCTAGAAAATTCGCCCTCACTCCTGTGGACGTACTCGGTTTTGGAGAACCACATTAATCTCTGTGTCCTTTACAAGATTTCTCGTATTCTATTTCGTGTGCGTGTGTGATTGCGTTAATAAGTATTATCAATATTTCATTATTTCTCTTTGTTCAGAAAGCCAGGTGCAGAAAGATTCATGATGTATGTTAAACTGCACTTCCCACAGGCACATTAATTGAGGTAACAATAACATACTTCTTTTCACGCTTTAACCTCTGGTGGTTTGAAAAACAATCTGGAAAAGATGATTCACAACTCATGGTGGACTGGTGTTTTTGTCTTTCTAAGGGAAATTGAAGGCTCATGTTCCTTAATACTAAAGCCGTAAGCTATCATTCTGTCGTAAAACTCGGAATAAAGCTCCCATTAGTTGTGTTACATCTCAACTTTGTTTCTGATTACTGGCCGTATCTTCATTTTTCTTTTTTTCTTTTTTTCAGCTTTTGGAATATTACATACTTAAGCATAGCGTCACACTATTTACGTGTACAAATGGCATTTTTAGACTCATATTTTGTGGAAGTATAGCAGCTGATGGCATCAAGAGTTCAATATGCAATATGATTAGGTGATATTTGATGTACAAGGCCACATGCTATGCTTTTTGCTTAGGCTTCCTTGTATCAACAGCATGGAAAGGTAGGGTATAGCAACCGGGTTTCGAGATATATCACTCAATTGAGCCTCCGAGGGCTAGCTCAAATGGCGCACGCACAGGCTGTAGGAACTGAAACCATACCTTTTAGTGCAAAATACAAATTAAAGACAAACCCAAGTTCTCGAACCGAAAGCGTTCCACGTCAGAACCTGCTAGTCTGTATGAAGTGGGTAGTTACATAACTACCCCAATGGGTCTTGGGTTGGACAATGTTCATGGGTGCCCGAACCGACCCAAATACCAACAGATGGTATCGTGGATCGATGATGAGTGCTGTGGCATGTAGCCATTGTCAACCTGCCTCGCTGCCTCAGACCAGTCCCTATTCTTGTCAAACATTTTTCCATAATATCAAATATTTTGAGCCTTGGCTATGTTAATTGTTGAAGGTTTCAATTGTTTATGCTTCTTTTTTTTTTTTTATGATCCTATTTCTTTTGAAAAAGGAAACGAAATTATTCAAGTTGTAAAATGGACCAAAATCAATGAGACAGTATTGGATCAATGATTGAAGGTGACAGTATTGAATCTTCCAGTGTTAAATCTTAGGATATCTTAGATTGTATAGATTGTATTGTGAAGGTGAGTTATCAAAATATCAAGGAAACATTAAGCTTTCAGAGAAAATGATGCTTTGAGTTAATTTGATGTGCTAATATTCTTCTTTAGTGGTTCATATAATTTTATTATAGGTGTCAAAATGTGTAACTGTCATGCAAATTGTCATTTCTTCTCCAAGTTTCTTTGTCATATAGTTTTGTCCTGATGAGAATGACATGAGAATAGAGATATTTTGAACAAGAAACCTTATTTACAGATACTGTCTTATTATTTTTAGAAATGGAGGTACACTCGAAAGATTTAATCTCAACGTTTAGTTTTATTATTTTTTTGAACTCTCTCAAAGAAAAATATGGGTTGTTCTATAGTGGCAATGAACGTGCACTAAATTCATGAGCCGAGTTCACACCCAAAAAAATTAGTCAGGTTTATGGTTTTTCACACACATTTATATGCTTAAACCATTCCAATGTGCACCTGATGTGGGACTTGACATACGCCTGTGTGACTGACAGCTGGCAATGTAAACTTTGGAGCTATATGCAGTAATATATACATAATAATGAGTCAGTTTCATGCTCTCTCTTTCTAATTATTATTAAACGTCTTATTAGTGGTCTATAACCTAACCATTTGGTCACACCACAAAAAAAAAAAAAAGCAAGACATAGGACTTGAATGCTTAGGATCCTTAAGAAGCATATCACCTCAATTGGACCTCCAAGCTTTTCTAGTTGATGCAGCTAGAGCTCAATGCTCTACCTCTGTTATTGTATATTTTGTAAAGTAATATAACTCAGATGGTGGGCTCATGGCAACCATGAGACCTTTGATTTCACATCATTCCTTTTATAACATTTTTAGTTCAAATTTTTAAATCTAGAAGACAGGAGATATTATGTGGTGCATTTTAGCCAAGCAAAGTGCTTTCCGCGCATTACGAGCACCCTTCATCTTTTACCAAAAAACAAGGACTAATAATCTATCAAAAGAAAAAGTTCACACTGCTTGTATGAGAGCAATATTAGAACGTTATGCTACTCCCTTTATTGTCATTAGAAAAGGTTATTTTAAACATATATTTGCATTTTGAAAAATTCCCATCATTAAAAGAAGTAAGAACAGTAAATAAAAATACAAGGCCGAAATGATGAAAGGGTAAAGGAGATGAAACAAAACCACTTTATTTTCTGATAAAGGTTCTAAACTTCTAATTATATTTTATGCCGAAGAACAAGGTAAAATAAAATACCATACACGGAAAAGACCATTTTAATATTACATTTTTTTCCTAAATGCATTGAATGCAAACTGTAACTGAGTTAAGTCCAGCCTAATAGTGAGTTGTATAAGCTTGGACACTTATAACAAAAAAAATAAATAACTAACTAACGAGTTTGAAATGAATTTAAGTTTGGTTTATTTATCTTTTGAGCCAAATTCAAATATACTTCAAGCGATTCCATTACAGGTTTAGCTTAAATAGCTTTGTTTTTTATATAGCCTATAACCATTCACTCAATTTTGAATAACGCTTAGAAAATTAATGAGTTATAAAATAGATTCAGACTTAGCTTATTTATCTAAGTAGATTAAGAACTAATTTTTAATAAGTTGAACATGAGTTAAATTTAAATAACTTGATTTATTTGATTTATTAGGATATCGACACGTGTAATAAATTTAAATTGATGGGAGCTTGAATAACTAACCTCCCAAATAAGATTCCTTCACCAACCTTGATGAGTGCAACTGGACTGGGGAGGTATTGGCTTTTCATAGTGCAGTTGAAATTCTGCGGCAAAGCCCGCTTTTGTTGACTGTTGTGGCAAGGAAATTGAGGCTTACCACCTTTTTTTTCTACGCGGCGTGACGTACATACAATTCACAAGTGACTGTGGCTCAGACTACTTGGTAAATTTCCTTGATAAGGGTGTTTTTTTTATTTATTTTTCAGCCTGGGTACGGTTTTTAGTTAATTCCGGAACCCAGGTTTAACGCTTTTTAGAATAGCGTTTTTATTAAAAACGCCTGTCTGATAAGCGTTTTTACGCTGTATTTTACCAATCAAATACAATGACAATGAACAACAAAATAACAAAATTCGGTCAGAAACGTATAAACGCTTTTACCAAAAGCGTTATTTACGGGAAAGAAACACCATTCATAATAGCGTTTATTTGCTCAAATAAGCGCCATTCATAATAGCGTTTATTTGCTCAAATAAGCGCCATTCGTAATGGCGTTTTTTATGTTAAAAAAACGCTATTCTTAAAGGCGTTTTTTCCTTGTATATAACCCTAGCTCGTGTCTCCCTCTCTATCGCGTCTCCGTCGATCCAGAATACAGAGTATTGACTCTCCGTCGCGTCTCTGTCGCACAAGCTCTCTCTCTCCCTCGCGTCTCTCTCTCGCACAATCTCTCTCCCTCCCGTCTCTCTCTCGACCAGGTATGTACATATACATATACATATACATATACATAGTTCATTTGTATATATATTTAGGGACATATACATATACATATACATATACATATACATATACATATACATATACATATACATAATTCATTTGTATATATATTTAGGGCATATATAAAACTTCATTTGTATATATATATTTACTAGCAGTAACCCTGTTGTATTATTAGTGTTGATGGCTTACTGGTTTGGATACATTTTTAAAATTAAAAGCTAAAGATTACTTTGTTTTTATTATTGACATACTTCACAAAATTTATAGACATAATATAAATTTAAATAGGTTTTGTATAACCTAAAGAGTGTAGTTAATTAATTTATACTATTATAAAAGCTTAGGCCCGTTTCATAGAAATAATAATCCTCACGTAAATTTATATGACCTAAAACTAATAACTCATGTTATGCACGATCTTATATAACATAAAAATAATATATATGAGCGCTAATTATTATTATGAGGTGGCACAAAACAAAAAAGTGATTGAATAGGATGGGATTATTTGTATTGTTATTTATTAATTTTATTAGAAATTCAAAATATTTATCCCATGTTAGATTGGAGATAAATCTGGGAATGGGCTTATCTTGAAAAATTAAAGAGCCATTAGTTTTAGTTCAGCTCAATTAGAAATTTATGTGGTTGTTTAATTTTGGACATGAGATTGACCCTTACTTCCATGATATTAGACATTTAATTGATATAGGGAATCAGGATAGCCTAGATGATTGAAAGATATGGTTCTTTAGAGAGAGAGAGAGGGAGAGAAAAATTTTAGCACAGTTGTTTAAGACCGTTTGGATTAAAAAGAAATTATAAGAATGTGAGAGTGATCTTAGCAATGAGATCTAAGATCTTTTTTGGATCTATTTTCAATAGGATGCAGCATTTAGAGAGAGATTTTAGGTTAGAATGTGATTGCCTTACCAATCAATTGAAAATGGATGAGTAATTTTACTCATCCGTTTATGTTTGAAGACTTAGACTTCAGGAATTCATTGTTCTTTTGTTGTTGTATGAATTTTTTTATTTTTTTGGTTTCTATTTTGATGTCTTGCTAGTAATATATGTAGTTTTAATTATATTTATAAATTGTATGCACTATCGAAATTAATCCACTTAATTGTAAAAACCGTACAAAGCCTCCCTTGTCATTCTTCTTTCCTTTTTCGACTTCATTAAATTTACCTTCTTAGTTAATTTCATCATTCTTGTATACATTTGTAATAAGACATGTTATCATTTGTATATATACATTTATACATATATATAATGGATTTGTTCTTCATTTTATTTGTTTTCTATTGTTGTGGATTACTCAGATTTGTTTTTATTTTATTTATTTGCTATTGTTGTTTAAATTATATTTGAAAAAAAAAATGTTTAGGTAAAGGAAAAAAAACGTTTTCAGTGGGCATAAATGAGAGAAACAGCTCCTTTTGGTTATGATATTGCTGCCACTTGGTCCGATGGTACTTTGTCCCGGTTTGTATAATTACTAATCAATGATTTTTTTATTCTTATAAGTGATATTGTGATTAGTATTATATAATTTAATTATTATTCTTTAGCAAATTAACATGCGACTGGCACACTCTAATGTTTATGTGATGTGTAAAAACAAAATTATTGTAGTTATATATTGTTTTGACATTGTTTATGTGCTTGTACTTAGGTGAGTTGGAATTAAAAATTGTTGTTTAAGTACTGTGTTGTAGGTTCAACAAAGCATGACGACAACGGTAATGTTTTATTTGGGGGGGGGGGGAAAGATAATACGAGATCATAGAGAAGGGATAACCTATGATAGAGAGGGTAGTGCATGTTATGATGTAGAACTAAGAACCTCACTTGATGGGTTACGGGACATGATCATTCCTATGATGGATGAGTATGAACAACATGCAAATATAAAGTTCATATGTAGATACCCTTTGAGACGAAATGGAAAAGTATTAATATATAAGAAGTTGTCGGTGAAGGACGACAGGACATTGCAAACTGTCTTAAATCTGCCTTCCAAATTTCTTGAATTGTATTGTGTTGAGATTTATGTTGTGAAGGAGGAGAGCACAATGACCACCAATATCGGTCGTCAAGCTGTCAATTGGGGAGATGTCCAGTCCTACGGTGAAATCTTGACCGGGGGGGGGGGGGGGGGGGGGGGGGGGGGGGGGGGGGGGGGGGGGGGTGATGTGACGGCCTTGGGGACATTTACTGAAATGCTTACAGTTGGGCAGAGTAGTCAAATAGCCTTCCCAGATGAGGCGCCGGGGCAACAAATGTCTAACATTTTCACCCCATACGAGGATTACTCACAGCGTCGGAGTAATGTTGAACAATTACATAACTATCAAAGTCCATCCAGACATCACCCACAATATGCTTCGGGGCAAGAGGGGTGCGTAGAGGTGGGAGGTCCCAGTACAAGTATGAATCCCATAGAACGACTTGTGGGCCTTGATGACATTGGTAGACGGGTAGTTGAAGATGAAGATGAAGATGTAGATGTTGTTCAATCCGATGAAGAAGAGGAAGATATTGATGTCTTATTGAGAAATGATGATAATAATGACTCTGATGACGATGGGCAAGAACAAGTCAACGTTGTTGAATTGAATGACACCCCGGTGCCCTTTTTTACAAACTTGGATGGGATAGATCATTCTGTAGCTGGTCGAGACTTATACCACCGCGGTCTGACATGGTCAGATTCTAATCCAGAGTTTGCAAAAGGGATGGTTTTCAAAGACAAAGATGCAGTGATCCGTGCATGTAATTGGTATCATGTAAAGATGAACAAACATTATTATGTTGTGGAAACAAATAAAAATGTTTGGAGCACGAGGTGTAGTCACGATTGCCCTTGGAAACTGCGTGCTTGCTTGAAGAAGAAGCATACTTTCTTTGAGATCACAAAATACCCGGGGCCTCGTACATGTTTACATGGGATGGAGAGTTTAGATCACCGCAACCTCAATTCGACATTCATTGCTCACATGATTAAGACACAAGTGGCGGTAAGTTCGTGTGTATTGTAAACTGATAGTAAGATGTTTTGATATTATCTAGTAATGGTATAATCTATTGGAATTTAAAGTTTTCATTTGTTGTCGTGTACAGGAAGACCCTGGATGGAAGATAGCTTCCATAGTGGAGAGTGTAAAAAATGGGGCAGATTTCACAGTATCGTACAAAAAAGCATGGCTTGGAAGAACAAAAGCCATTGAAATGGTTTTTGGGGATTGGGATGATTCGTATGAAAAGCTACCAAGGTACATGAGAACGTTGCAGTTTAGGAACCCGGGCACAGCTGTGATTTTGGAAACACATGACTTTCCAATGTCAACTAATGTCGCGCTTGACAGAATTTTTTGGGCATTCCGGCCATGCATTGAAGGCTTCAACCACTGCCCGCCAGTGATATGTATCGACGATACCCACCTTTATGGAAAATATACTGGAGTGTTGTTGATTGCTGTGGCCAAAACTGTTGCCAACAACATTTTTCCTCTAGCCTTCGCTGTAGTTGAATCGGAAAACTATCGTGATTGGTCATGGTTTATCTATCAAGTTAGGCATGTTATTGTGCCAAGAAAAGAGGGAATCACATTGATTTCGGATCGGCATGCAGCTATATTGAGTGCGGTAAAAGATTACTGGGAAAGGGCACGAGACGGGCAACCAGCTGGAGTCCATCGATATTGTCTTAGGCACTTTAAAAGTAATTACCAAAAAAAGTTCAATAATGCTAAAGTTAAGGATCTTATATGGAAAGCTGGAACTGCCCGTCAAGTGCGCAAGTTCGACCAGGTAATGGATGAAATAAAAAATTTACAAACGGAGTCGGCGGCAAAAGCATTTCGTGACCTGTGCAACGAGGACCCCAGTAAGTGGACATTGGCGCATGACGGAGGTTATCGTTGGGGAGTTTTAACCACCAATGATTCAGAGTGCTATAATAATGTCTTAAGAGGTGCACGAGACTTGCCTATAACTGCATGTGTTCAGGTTACTTTCTACCGTTTGGTGGCAACTTTCACCAAGCAATGATTACAAATCGGTCGTGCCGTAGAGAATGGCTCGAGGAACACATCGGAAGTGCAAAGGAAGATAGAATCTTATCAAGCTCGATCAGCAATGCATCGCGTTAATGTCTTTAATTGGTAATGTCACATAATTTATACAATGTTTTTAATTCACATCAGATATTCATATAGTTGTATAAGTCTCCATGTCTATTGCAACCGCCTTGTGATCATATTCCAATTGCAGGGCTCAGGGTTCTGCTGAGGTTATTACAAATCCAGTAGGCACGAAAGGGAACAACAGACATCCGGTGACTCTGAATCCTCCCTCGTGTGACTGCGGCAAATGGGTCATTTATCATTATCCTTGTTCGCACTTGCTGGCAGTGTGCGCGAAAACAGGCAGACAGCCATGGGGCTTAATTGCTCCTCTGTATAACCTTGATGTTTATGGTCACGTGTACGAATCAAATTTCGAACCGATGGTGCACGAGCATTATTGGACGTCATACAATGGTCCAAAGGTCATTCCAGATCCCACCCGTAAACGAGAAGCCACTCCCGGTCGACCAAAAAACAAACGAATTGAGAATGAGATGGACGTCTCTAGAAGACGTCAAACCAATAATTGTGGCATTTGCAAGCAACAAGGCTATGATAGGCGTAAATGTCCAAACCGGATTGCCTGACTTATGTATTGGAAGGACAATTAGCTGGCTAGTAAAGACTTATTTTGTATTTGTAATTCAGATAATGGGTAGTTCTATCTGTATGTGAACTTAATTATATTACTATATGTTGCATGGACTTGTCATAATTTTCCAAGCCAATCACTTACGTAGAGTTGATATAATTTTGCAAGGCTGAACACAATTGGCATTCAATAATAGCTTGCTTAGGCTTTAGTCACATAATGCCTTCACATCCTATATTGAATAGTTATAGTCATAATAACTAAGCTGAGACTACTCAACTCATTCACATGGCCTGCAGAGATTAGCCTTCTCCGTGACATGTTTTATTTATCCATCAGCCTTACTTGATTTTGTAGACAATGTATACACTTTACATTATTGCTTTACTTTGTTCTAGATAATCATATTTTACACATGTGCTAACACATGTCACGATGCAGGGGCTATGGACACAGGATTACCAGGGCCAGTCGACACCACGGTGCTGACGATGCAGGCCCATCATCACTCGACGTACATATGGGAGCATGGGGTACATCAATTAACAAATTACATTTACTTACAAGCGCATTTTTAAGTTTTTAACATTGACGCCTTTGACTTCATACTCAAATTGTCGCACAGGGTACGGAGGCTCTACAGTGTAAACGCGGTGCCTCCCATCCGTATGATGTGCAGTTACACCCGCGTGTGTTGCAGTATGTAGTACAGGCTGGTTTTTACGGTGTTTACCGGCTTGGGCCCATCCGTTTGGACCACAGTTTGATTACCGCTTTAATAGAGCAATGGCGAGAGGAGACACACACGTTCCATCTCCCTGTAGGCGAGGCCACCATCACATTACAGGATGTGTCTGTCCTGTTGGGATTACCTATTGACGGGGATGCCATCATACGCCGACACCTGCCTACTACAGTTGTGGACTGCCAGGAGCTTTGTCTACGGTTATTGGGTATTGCCCCTGCCGCAGATCAGTTCAGGAAGGGCCGTCTCAAGCTTGGTTGGCTCCATGACACCTTCCAGGTGCTTCCAGATGATGCCGATCAGGTTACAGTCTAGCGGCATGCACGTGCATACATTATGCGACTGATTGGGGGGATACTATTCCCAGATTACTCTCAGACCTATGTGCGAGTGGCTTATCTTGCATTTTTGGAGCACTTTTCCATTGCGGTGAGATATAGCTGGGGCAGTGCAGTCCTAGCCATGCTTTACAGGTACATGTGCCGGCCGCGAGGACCGGTGCTAAGCAGATTGCAGGGGCACTCGTACTTGTACAGGTAAAAAAGGCTGGCATAATTTACAGTGTTTGATAATAATGCCTATGTTACTTAGTTCGCCTTAGTTGTTGTGCGAGTGATACACTCATTTTGTACAGATATGGGCATGTGAGCGGTTCCCACGCATGTGCCCGCATCGCATGGAGGACCCTACTCAGGCCCAGCAGTCGTTACTTGTAGGAGGGGTGCAGTTCCCTGCCGGACCATGGGGGGCCAGGTATGAAAAAATTGCGTACGGTTCTTTACCTATAATCATTAATACAATATTTATCATTCATATAATATGTTTAATGTATATGTCAGGTGGAGATCTAAATTTAGCACAGACATTACTTCCACCCATGTTGTCCGCGTATATAGAGACCAGCTAGACCGATTACGGCCAGATGAGGTACGTATAACATGTTCGATATTGTAATTCATATTACTTAGTTGTCCTATCACTAGTTACAAAACACGTACTGCCAATGTAAACGTTTGCAGTTCACGTGGAGGCCATACGATGCCATCATGCATACACTGCCGACTTATTGCCGAGCAGGAAGGGATATATGGCTGACTCGGTCTCCTTTAGTATGCTTAGAGGTCGTGGAGCTACATTTACCTAATCGGGTCTTACGACAGTTTGGGTTCAGGCAGGATGTACCAGATGAGTGCTATACCTCGCCTAGGTTACATTCTATTGATATGCGTGGGAGACGACGCACCACTGATTGGAGTGAGATTCATGCCGAGTATGTCGACCGATGGGAGCATAGGCGTGATCATCTGGTAGCTGGGGTTCCTGATGTTGCACAGATGCGATATGACGATCCATACATGGGGTGGTACCGCTGTATTACACGCCCATTGGTGGGCAATCCTGCTCATGTGCCTGCTACTGGATATCTTGAGGTCGGCTCCATAGTAGAGATTGCGGTTAGTATAGCCATAACATTTTCATTTGTTTGAACCTCACTTGTATACATCAGTTAGTTATACATGCTTTCTTTTATTTTTTCAGGCCCACCATGTCACATCCATACATCAACACTCAGATCGTGCCATTTATACGTACGGCACGCCAGCTGCATTGCAGGATCTACATAGGGTACGGGACATTAGTGCCACATTACTCCGTGTATTACGTGAGCATGAGCGGATTGGACAGTCAGCAGCTCCCCCTCCCGTGCGACCACCCCCCCCAGGATCATCCGAGCATCACCTACCACAGTCCTTCGATGCTTTTAGACCATCCTCATCGCATGTGACTCCGATGATGCCAGCGTACACATATCACGGTGAGTCACGGGATGTACCATCTTCATCACATGCGACTACGTACGATGTCAGACCGCGTCGCTATGCTCCCCGTCACATTAGCTCCCCTATTACGTATGACCAGGGATCTGCTTACTCGGGACTAGGCGATGACGAGGACACTGACGTATATGATGACCCATTGTTAGCATCAGGACAGCGTATCGAGACGTCCTTTATGCATACAGAGGGTCGGATTTCACCTGTCATGTCGTCGCAGTCGGTGCCTCCATTTCCACCATCTTATGCAGAGGGGCCATCATTGATTACCCAGTCGACCAGCGGGCATGCAGACGGTTCAGTGGTAGCGCAGATGACACAGGTAGACGCACTCTCTACCGACGACTTACATGATGCTTCGCAGATCACACAGGTAGAGGCACAGCCGCAGCCATCGATACCACGTGTCTATGTCCATAGGTCGAGGAGAGATAGGAGGCCACCCCCGTGTGGTACGGGAGGTCATGTATAGTAGCTATGGTATTTAGTTTTTCATTTATTTTTGTGATGGAAACTTTTTTTGGAGTTCCACTTATTGTTGTAGAGATTGTTATGGAAGCTTTTTCTAGAGGTCGTGTATAGTACTTACAGTATTTAGTTTTTCATTTTGTATTGTATTTTGGATCATTTTTACGTGTTTTTTTATCTTTTTTGAACTGTCAATAATACAGTGAAAACTGTTGCTTAATTGTTATAGACCCTTCACGTGAAGGCTGACGCTTCACACAACCCAATGAATTCACGTGAACCTATTATTGGCTATATATACATTGTTTGAAGATGTGAGTAAGTGCTAAACCATACTTACAAACATGCCGAAGCGAACAGGATTATTTAGAGCATCGTCTAGTCGTTCGGTTCCAAGCAACGAGACGGTTCAAAACCAATCCTCAACTATCCATGATGTGCGTACATACACAGACCCAGTCGGTAACAAATGGTATGGCCGAAAACGTTGCTTTCTTAACAAACCTATCCTAATGCACGATACTATGGGTCCGGTCAGCCACATATTTATCGGCAAGGTGTCCTTGCATCCACCCTCCGGGGTCACCGACGACCAATGCATATACAGAGAGCTGTGGGAAGACCTGTTTGATAAACGTTGTGAACAAGAGATGTATTGCCGATGGCATGGCCTCCGTGTCCCAAAGGCTCGTTCGGCAAAGATGTTCAACAGAAGATCACCTAACAAGAAGGTCATCAAAGCACTGGAACGCGAGATTGATCAAATGCAACGAAGGTTGGATAGATATCATTTTACAGAGCATGCAAAGATAGAATGTATTAATCCAACGCAACGAATATTAGAAATTATTGAAGATCCATTACTACTTTCTGACCCAGAACTTTCAGACTTCTCGGAAGAAGAAGGTGACGATGACTTTCAAAACTATCTACCTAGTAGCCTTAGCGTTGCAGGCAAACCACTATGTTGCTATGAACATGGTCCATAAAGCTTGTTAAGATTTGTAATTCAGTATTATATATAATTTAATTTTTTCATATAATACGTGTGAGTTTGGATCATATTTTCCGGTTTAAAATTTGAAGACTTAGGTTTTTCGAGTTGTGTGAACTCGGGCTTCGGGATACGGAAACGGGGAGAAGGGTCCCGGGACTGCGAAACTTGACGGGAGGCACCGGTTGGACCCGAGTGACGTGTGGGAGTCGACGGCACGTTAATCGGTGTCCCGGTTTGGAAGTTACGCAAAGTTTTAGAATTTGAAGACTTAGGTTTTTCGAGTTGTGTGAACTCGGGCTTCGGGGTACGGAAACAGGGAGGAAGGGTCCTGGGACTGCGAAACTTGACGGGAGGCACCGGTGGGACTCGAGTGACGTGTGGGAGTCGACGGCACGTCAATCGGTGTCCCGGTTTGGAAGTTACGCAAAGTTTTAGAATTTGAAGACTTAGGTTTTTCGAGTTGTGTGAACTCGGGCTTCGGGGTACGGAAACGGGGAGGAAGGGTCCCGGGACTGCAAAACTTGACGGGAGGCACCGGTGGGACCCGAGTGACGTGTGGGAGTCGACGGCACGTCAATCGGTGTCCCGATTTGGAAGTTACGCAAAGTTTTAGAATTTGAAGACTTAGGTTTTTCGAGTTGTGTGAACTCGGGCTTCGGGATACGGAAACGGGGAGGAAGGGTCCCGGGACTGCGAAACTTGACGGGAGGCACCGGTGGGACCCGAGTGACGTGTGGGAGTTGACGGCACATTAATCGGTGTCCCGGTTTGAAAGTTACGCAAAGTTTTAGAATTTGAAGACTTGACGGGAGGCACCGGTGGGACCCGAGTGACGTGTGGGAGTCGACGGCACGTCAATCGGTGTCCCGGTTTGAAAGTTACGCAAAGTTTTAGAATTTGAAGACTTCGGTTTTTCGAGTTGTGTGAACTTGGGCTTCGGGGTACGGAAACGGGGAGGAAGGGTCCCGGGACTGCGAAACTTGATGGGAGGCACCGGTGGGACCCGAGTGACGTGTGGGAGTCGACGGCACGTCAATCGGTGTTCCGGTTTGGAAGTTACGCAAAGTTAAGTTCAATAGTGCAGGAAATCGTGTTGCTGATAAAAAAGCCTTTTCAAATGGCGTTTTTTTGAAGAAATAAACACTATTTCTAGTAGCGTTTTTTGGCCTTTATAAACGCTATTTGTAATGGCTTTTTTACGCATATTGTATATTCCTTATTTTTCTTTCGTATTTTCCTGTTCGTATTTTCCTGGTAGTAGTTGAGGTATTAGTTGAGGTATTTAATGTAAAAACGCTTTTATAAAAAGCGTTTTTAATGAAAACACTATTCTAAGAGGCGTTCAACCTGGCTTCCGGAATTAACTAAAAACCACACCCAGGCTGGGAAATAAACAAAAAAAACACCCTTGTCAGGGAAACTAACCAGACTACTTGGTGGTGATGGGTCATTAGAAATATTAAATATATTCTCTGGACCTCAGCTTCAACCCTTATTTCCCTCACTCAATGATTGCAACTGTCTCGGGCCAAAATTTTGAAAGGACAAAGAGAAAAAGGGTTGTCCCAGTTGTCAAGAGACCTTGACACCCCTGCTAATGGTCCGGGCTTCCAATCCCAGCCTCTTCCTTTTCCCATTTTTTAGGTAGAGATATATGTAAATATTGCTTGTGTTTCTCAAAATATTTGAGGGAGAGAGTGTGTAAGATCTCTGATAGAGTAGATCCTTTTTATGTATCTGAGTTGGCAACAATTGTATCACAACGAGCATTGTCTTATCAGTCATATAGGACCCTCATGTGGGTCTGTCTGTGATGGGAGTATCACCAAATTGAATAAAATCCTTACGTAAGTCGTGGGCTCAACTGAAAGGGTCAATTCGTGAAGAGGGCGTAAGAGATTAGGTGTAAGCAAATGTCATAATCTCTCATTACCGGGTTAAGCGGTGCCACTTGAGTATAAGACTCTTGAGTTGGGCAAAACTTTTGTAGAGTTAACCCTCTTTAAGAGACCTGAGCTTGTTACACCATGTTACGTGTCTCAAAATTTACTCCACCAACTATACAAGCAGTAGTAGTTTGAAATTGGAATTGTAAGCGTGTATATATATATATATAAATATTTCTTGTGTTTCTCAAAATATTGGGGAGAGAGAGAGTGTGTAAGATCTCTGATAGGGTGGATCGTTTTTAAATATCTGAACTGTCAACAATTGTATCAGAACGAGTCATTATCTTATCAGTCATGTAGGACCGTCATGTGAGTTTGTCTATGATGAGAGTATCACCAGATTGAATGAAACCTTCACGTAAATTCTAGGCTCATTTGAAAGGGCAATTCGTGACGAGAGCGTAAGAGATTGGTTGTGAGCAAATGTCATAATCTCTCATTGACAGGTTAAGCGGTGCCACTTGAGTATAAGACTCTTGAGTTGAGCAAAACTTTTACAAAGTTGACCCTCTTTAAGAGACCTAGGCTTGTTACACTATGTTATGTGTCTCAAAATTCACTCCACCGACTATACAAACAGTTAGTTTGAAATTGGAATTGTAAGCGTGTATATATATATATATATATATATATGTATAGAGAGTGAGAGACCCCGGGGGGGGGGGGGGGGGGGAGGGGGGGGGGAGAGAGAGAGAGAGATGGAGAGAATTTTGTATGATTAACCATGAACATGACAAAATCAATCCATCCCTTCAACCTCAAGGTGGTCCTCTTCCATTAATACTTTTGATACCCCATCCTTATCTTGCACTTCCCCTCCCCTCCCCTCCCCCTCTTATCCTACGCAGCTCATTATCTTCCTTTCTCTAACCCCAAAACAACTTCACATACCAAACCTATTAACATTTCCACGTCTGTGATACACACAATCCATCAAATTCAACTGAATAACCAAGACCAAGCATGCCAGCTTCAGCTTCAGCTTCAGCAGTGTGGAGCAGAGAAGAAGAGAAAGCTTTCGAGAATGCCATTGCAATGCACTGGGCCGAGGAATCGGAAGACCATTGGGACAAGATTGCTTCAATGATTCCTAGTAAAACCATTGAAGAGTTGAAGCAACACTACCAAGAACTAGTTGAGGATGTAACTGCAATAGAAGCCGGACACATACCGATCCCAAACTACGTTGGAGATGAAGCATCATCATCGTCATCAACTAAGGATCGCCATGGCCTTCCCGGGCTCACAACCTCCGAAAAGCGGTCAAACTGCAACTATGGAGCCGGGTTTTCTGTGTTGTCTCATGACTCAGCTGGGCACGGAGGGAAGGGAGGATCCAGGTCGGAGCAAGAGAGACGAAAAGGAATTCCGTGGACAGAAGAAGAGCATAGGTAATTCAAGAAAAAACACAAGATTTTAGCATATTGCAATGAAAGAATGCTTTGAGGGAATTGAATTTGTTTTATATCTTCTTTTTTTCAGGCTGTTTTTGCTTGGTCTGGACAAGTTTGGGAAAGGGGACTGGAGGAGCATTTCGAGGAACTATGTGATATCAAGGACTCCAACACAAGTGGCAAGCCATGCCCAGAAATACTTCATTCGACTGAACTCGATGAACAGAGATAGAAGGAGATCCAGCATCCACGACATTACCAGCACGAATGGCGCCGGGGAGGTTTCAACTCAACAAGCACCCATTACCGGGCAGCAGACTAACATGGCAAATCCGACAAATGCAGCGGCTATTGTACCACCGGTGAAGCAAAGGGTTCCGCTGAACATACCTGGTTTGGGCATGTATGGAGCACCGGTAGGACATCCGGTGGGTGGTCCAGGTAATATCGCATCGGCCGTTGGGACTCCGGTCATGCTTCCTCCTGGACACCATCCCCCATATGTTGTCCCAGTAGCATACCCAATGGCACCTCCAACAATGCACCAATAACAATAGATCCTCATTTCACTTCCCCCCCTCCCCTATTTTCTCTAGTATAATGCATTTTGAATTCCAAGTTTACGAGCTTCGCGAGGTTTTAACACTATAGTGGGAGGCCCATTTCTAAGCTGCATCAACACAATACTGCCATTTTCTAATCAGATGGTGTCAATTGAACCCACATTTACTTCGTATGTTTCATCAGTTTTGCTGCAGTTCGATCAGTTTATTTATAATATGCAAGACTGGTCTGAATGTCTAAGTAGCAGCTGCAAATTGGTCCAACAAGATGAAAACAGCAGTGCTCTTACTTTCCGGTATTGGAGAGAGAGAGAGAGAGAGAGAGAGAGAGAGAAAGAGAGAGAGAGAGACTGACTGTTATCTTTTTCTTTTGGTGCTAGAGATTGCATTATCAAACCAAAGCAACAGGACATCAATAACATTGTGCGATCTATTGATGCAAAAGGAAACCGAAAAACCTACTCTCCATAAGTGAACTGGGATACAATGGATGCACCAAAATTACAAAAAGGGATCCATGAAAATATGACAAACCAATGCTCAAAACCCCTTCGATTTCAAGCGAAGGTGCCCAGACAAGACTTGATACAACCACCTTTTTCGCCCGCATTGCCACCATATCGGTACCCCAGCCCGCCGCCTTTTTTTTGGCTGTTCTTCTGCACATGAAATCACAAAATAGTAGTCCATAAGGAATCAATATATTCCCAGAAGTTCCTCGTGAGAAAGGGAAAAAAAAAAGTAAAATACAAGCTATTCTTGCAAAATGACATCTTCCAAATCTTAAACATGGCATTTTGACAGTTCTATGCCATCCTACATTCCTGCAGTAGAAAATACGACAGCTGCTTTTCATAATGCCTATTGCATTGCAGCGTCTACATAGAATCTGTTGGCTAAAAGAGAAGATGGCATTTCCACAATTACAACTACATGTTCAACAGAACAGCAAATATTCCAGTTCAGTGCTAAAACCATTACCTACTTCGAATAAAAAGTTAAACCATCCACTGACCCCCAAACCTAATCACTCATAATCAACTGCAAAACTATATAAACAAGAGTGCAAGCCCGGCAGGTACACTCAATTTCCATCCTGATGCGAACCTCGTGGAGGATTGCAAATTATCCCTAACCAAACCATTTGGACAGAAGATTCAGCATATTTTAAGAGAAGGCAATTAATCTGCAGCCATCACATGGGAATTCGTGTCCGGTGAACAAAGAATAGTATAGGAACTCTCGTCAAATTGTCAACATTACCAAGTGCATGATATGGAAACAAATACCATGGGCACAACAGGGACTGTCCGTTTGGTTTTACATGCCGTGTCCAGAAGTATTCAACATTCTATTGGGCGTCAGCCAAGTGTCTGAAATTTCAAACTTCATTTTCAAATCATCAACATATTTCTAGGAGGGTTCAAGGAGTGTTGGTGTCGTACACTCTCAATACACCAGGTTCCTCTCTTTAAGTGTTTGTCCTACTAAGGTTGGTAACAAAGATGGGTCACAAAAGGCATGTAAGTGCTGACAGAATATTCCAGGCAAGCATATTGCTGTTCATGCAGAATAGCAATGCATGATATGATGCAAAATATCATATAGAAGATGTTCTACAAACCTTTGATTTCTGGTCCATAACAAACACAAGTTGGTTTTAATTCTATCAAGACATCAGAGCAAAATCAAAGTCTTCTTCTAATTGTCCTTTAGTAGGTCATAGACTCATATGCATTCCTTTCTCAGCAATGTAACCATACATAAAAGGTCATATATGTCGAAACATTTAACAAGATGATTCTTAAACAACCATCAAGCATCTTCCATGTAGACGGGCTCCAATGCTCAGTTTCTCTTCTAACTTCCCCAATTGGACAGCTACAAAATTTGCACTTCTGCATACTGATTGAAACAAACTCAAGTCCGGTTACCTCACACAACTAGCACTAATTAGAGGGATAGATCCTTGAGGGTATAATCATCTTTCAAGAGGACTGCAGAACACACACGCATCTCCTCTCTTTTTAAATTCTGCCACCGGACATTGAACTTCCAGATAACTATTCAGGCTAAAGGAATGACTACCTTGGAATTTACTGCAGAAATGAGATGCCTACTTAAGTAATAATTTTTTTTTCTTTTACTACACCTCTGCAGAATGCTCTCTTCCTCCTACCTTATGCAATCTTCTTTTTTATTAGCAAAATCCTCTTTGATGGGGCAACCATACATGGACCATACCCATTACAGGAAGAGAAGTACGCATAGGAAAACAAAAATAGTTTACAAAAAGGAATTGCACTCACTTCTGTCCTCAAAAGCATATGGTCCCCATTCTGATTGCAATTTTGAAAAGATGGATTCCAGTGTAGGCCAGAAGTTCATCTGAATTTTCAGCACTTCCAGAACAGTTAGCAATCCAGATTTAGAAGGTACAACATTCTCTACTTCACATCCAGGAGTTTCACCAAGCAAGACCTTCATCATAGAGATATCAAGTTAAAAGGAGATACACGTGCACAAAACAGAAAGACATACACTACTGTGTAATAAACCCCACATGATCAGGGATAGCATGAATTGCTGTGCACTCACAAACCCTCGCAAAGCAACAAAAAAGGTGTCAAATAAATTTATGCATATAAAACATACATATAAATGAATTTGCAGGCATGCTTGTCGCGAGATTTCTCTGTCCAAACTCCCAGATGCAGACGTCAAAACTTTATTCATTTTCTTCCCTACTATGTAACCCAAATACAACCCACCTCTTCTTTCTTTTTATTTTTTTTTTTTCCTTCTTTGGAAAAGAAGGCAGATGCCCACACATACCCCCACCTCTTGTGTATTTTATATGCAGCAGCAGAATTTTAAACAAAGTAGAATTACAAGCATGGGCTGTGACATATGTAGGAGGTACTATTAGTATTGGTTTACCAGAACTATTAAATTGTCCAAACACAAAAGCAGTTTACTACAAGCATGGCCGATAAGCAGCCATTTTTTTAGTAAAATAATGAAAATGTTAGGGTTGTTACCATGTGAATGTTCATTCAATTCCCAATTGTATCAAATCGTAATTTGTTGCCTGCACTTGGTTTTTTAAGTCATTGAATGATGTAGTAAGGCTTCCATTTTCCTTTCTAGTCCAACAACAAACAAGCTCATCCATAATGAGAAAGTTCGTGAAAAGAACTAAAGATCTTCAATAAGCTAGCCACATGACAAGTAAGAGGATATGGTATGGCCACATGCAATATATACCAACTATTGTGCCTATAAGGAGGAGGGGTTTTGCCAAGGTAGGCCAAGGACGTGGAAGGATATGATTGCCACATAATCAAGAACATGGCTTTTAATAAGGCTAACTAGAGAAAACAAATCCATTTAACCAACCCCAAGTAATTGGGAAAAAGTTTGTTAAGTTGAGTACGGTTCCCCAAACAGGCATGCAACCTAACTTGGAAGTAGGTTTGCAATGTCCCCATTTCTTATGGCCATTAAATACCTCTCTCTTTGAGGTTGAGAATTCCTTCAATTCTACCATATCTTATAAAAACCAAATCTACGCTCAACAACAAGCAAGGACCAATGACCAAAAAGCATAGCAGTTGCCCAATGGTTGCCACTTACATACAACTATCAAAGTAAAGGAAAGGAGGAGCCAGGAGAAGACAGAGATTTAAGAAATCTAGCCATGGAAATCAGTAATCACCAATGGCAATTATTCTTATAACTATGGCAGCCCTCCATTAAACTCCATCACCTTCTCAGTTGATTTCCCAACATAAGCAATCGTACCTGGCACCAAAGGTGGCTGAACATTGGGTCTAGTGGGGGCACTGGCCCCCATTGAAGTGTTAAATGCACTGTTTCTATAACGCTATTTATTTGACCCTAGGTTATAAATGCATGTATACCCCCCACTGAATTCCAATCCTGCCCCCAACTTACCATTTATTTATTATTCGACCAAGTGCATAACACACTTTTCAATCCTCCATTTAATATTGCAAATTCAAACCCTCTGTTTTAATATTAAGATAAATACATGCTAAATTAAAACATTTTTACCCACACAATATTCTATTTGTGTTATTAGGTAACATGCTCAAATTTTGTTATTTGTGTTTTGTCTTTTAACTTTTCTCTCATTCTTCTCTCAGATCTTTCCATCGTAGCGACAATCTCTTTGCATTGTAACACTATATTTTTTATTTGGTCAAAATTAGTTCATATCTGGTTCATGAATAGACCTTCACATTTTTTATTTAGAGTTCCAAATTTTAAATAGGAGTGTATTTTTAGTGTACCCATACATATAGAAGCATTTTTATGACATTGTATTGTCAATACCATTTTTTTATTCCCCTCAACTTAGTGAAAATTTTATTTTATTTTATTTTGACCTATTTGCTTTTTTCCATCAAATGCAAATTTATCACTATATTTCATAGTTCACACTTCACCTTATATGATATTGTGCTGTCTATCTCCCATAATTATTGAACATTGGCTCAATTATTTTTTTATTTTTGTTTCGATGGGTTGTTGATTTTGGTTTAATTGGTATTAAGTTGTACTTTTAACATATTACATGAGTACAAAAATTTTGTTAAATTATAAATTATTGAGTTGTTGATTTGTTAAAATTTGTTTATGTTAAGGAGTTTGACATTAGGGTTGCAATACTGTTGAATTGTATTTGAATTTATCATTCAATCTGTTATAAATTAAGGTATAGGCCCAATTTTGTGTATGATTCTAGAAAAATCCTGGATCCACCCCTGCCTAGCGCCATTTCATATTGGCTGTAACTTCCCCATCCCCATTATCATAAATCGCTTCCTTGCAAAATGACGAGATGTTGCTAGCAACTCTCATTATTTTGACAAGTGTCCTCTCCCCTCCCCCTTGTTCTTTACATTTCACCCTCTATGTTTTTTCAAACATAACGTGTGCCAAACAAACTAGAGGTTGGAATCAACAGTGAAAAAGTGGACGTGGGTCAACATAGAGGCAGGCAACTTTAGTAGTTATCCTCGAGGAGGGTGGCTCCTTAGGGAAAAAACAAAAAGAACGGAAAAACAAAGCATGCTTGGCAATTGCTAAACTCAAGCAATTAATCCCCTACTCTTCTAATCAAGTCCAGGTAATATACTACTCCCTGAAATTATACCCAAAAACCTTGAACAGTCTTTCTGTGAACCCTGAAAACAAAACCATGTCATCAAAATTGCTCTAGATTGCAATGAACTGCTTCATACATTCACTCAAAGCAATGTCAGAAGATTAGACCACAAGAATGCCATCAGTAGATGACAAACACAAGATTCATTATCTATCTGAAGTGCAAACCAGACAAGTTCGGCATCTTATCTTGACCCTTCATAAGACAAATGTACAACATTACTTTTAATTATTTCAACAACCTCTCAACATGATGACCAATGCACCATGAACTCCCCCAACTCTATATATTTGAGTTGTATCAAACAAATGGCAGAAAAGCACATACAGCATCTAATTAGCACTAAGCTTTGTACAAATGAAGTTGAAATTTCCCAACTCATTAGAAACAAATGCTTTAAGAATTGGAGGATTAGCTAATCTCACCTTAATCACTGCAGCAGCAGAAGAAGATATTGATCGGAGATTATAGCTGCAAACAAGTGCATTTATCTAATTAGCCTTCAAATAAAGCAAAGATTTTAATTAATAAAAAACCAAGGACCAAAAGTAAACCACAAACCCGCCCTCAAGGATGACTAGCAACTTCCCATGAGAAAGAGCATTCAACATATACGCCATTTTTGCAAAGCCAGCAGGAGTTACCTACAAGAAATAATGTGCCCTAGAATAAACCTTTGAATCCTAAAATCTGATTGAAAATTACGAGAATGACACGAAGCATCGATTTGTTCAGTAAATGAGGCCTTAAAATATGACAAGTCAAAAATGATAGAAAGAACATTGTCAAGTAAAATTGTTGACTGAAAAAAGCTGCCAAGATGTTTCCAAAGTCCCTGAATGCAGCTTCTGGATATTTTCATTTAAAAAATGCCAAAGAAGCAAACCACAAAGCTCTTGCACCCCGCAAATTAATGAATGTCAATTATAAATGAAAAAGACAAAGATCCATTCAGCTGAGAAGAAAATCCTTACATCACAGCAGCCAAGGGGATCACCCCTTGCAGCATCAAACCCTGCTGATATGATGGTGAAATCAGGTGCAAACTCAGAAGCTGCAAATTAAGTGTGGTTTAAACATCACCAAATGAATTTAAGCCAATAATTAAAAGTAAATAATAATAACCAGTACGGAATATATTAGGGCAGGATATTATAAGAAATAAATAAAAAGTATCCAAAGGTGCACATTGTACATCCAGAACAGCTCAACCTTCCTTGAGAATAAAGGTGGGTTACGAGAAAACGCTAACACCCTAGTGATTTACATTTTAGAACACACGTTCCGAAACATGGTAAACTTTCATCCCAAAACAATAAATTAGCGATCTAAAGCGATCCCCCAGATTTTTTTCCTATATATTTCCCTAAACATTTTCATAGAAGAAAAAAAAGTCACATAATAATAAACTAAATCCGGAATCTGGAGAGAGTTGGGAGAATTGATACAACAAACTGTAGAAAAAGGGTCACATGCTCCAAGAAATGTGTTTTATACAAACAATTTTAAAAATAATAGACTGTGTTTTATTGGATGTTCAATGCTTAAAAAACATTGTTCATTTGGAAGTACCTTATATTCTAATGATGTACAAGCCACCACCCCAATTTAGAGCATGTGGCAACCACATTCATATTTCCACTCACATTAGTGTTCCTCATCCCGAAGCAATCCGCATTCCGGGTAACATATGAACAACCAAATCTTAAGGGCCTTACTTATAATAATGACAACAAAGCCTAAAGAATTGTAGCCTATGTAGCATAGACATGGACACGGAACAAGGACACAGACACAGATAGGACAAGACACAGACACAACGCAATATAGACTTGCTGACATGGAAAATCCTAAAAAAGTCGGACACAGACACGGGCACGGCAACAGATTAAATATATTAAATCATCCTTTATGCATATTAGGTAAAAGATGCAATTTTGCTAATCTTAAATATTTCTACTTAAAATTACAAAATGTGAAAGAATGATGAAACACCACACATGTATATAATGCATACTCCTGTTACTTGTATTCTTACTACATTTTTTTTTATCCTTATTGCTATACTCTTTTCATATGTTAGAAGTTGGCTGGTGCTTATTTTATGGTAGTCTCCTAAGAAGTACCGATACGGACACGGACACGATACGGACACAGGACAAGATAATTTTGAAAAATGGAGAACACAATATGGCAGAGACACGGCAGAAAATTAATATTTTTTATATAATTTTATTTTTCATGTATATAAATGTAACATTCACAAACAACCAAAAATATTTTTAAAAAATCATGAATTTAATGTATAAAAGTAAAAGAAAACTATCTCATTAATCATAATTTGTAAGCCATAATCTATTACATGACATATATGAAAAAGAAGAGAAAAAGAAAAAGAAGAAGAAGAACTGCATTCAATAAACTAGAAGAAGAAAAAGAAAAAGAAGCAGTGAAAACAAGCAGCAGCAGCAGGGCAGTGAAGAAGAAGAAGAGAAGAAGAAGAAGAACTACATTCACTGAATGAACCGTGTTCCAACCGTATACCCTACTTGTCCACTGCTTAAATAAATAAATAATTGGACACACCACCTAGCATGTCCCATGCGTATTTTGGTATGTCCTAAAAGTATCTATGTCCGCGGTGTGTCCAACATGCAAACTGCACCCTAAAAAGTGTGTCTGTGCTCCCTAGGTAGTCCCATACTATATGTATTCGTCCAAGAAATGTTTTAAGACGCGTTTGAGGCGTGAGTTCCATTCCCAAGAATGCTGGACATAATTCCTATTAAGAGATTAATCCTCCACGCTGCATTGGGGAGTATGGGGTGTATCCAAAAAGTGTTTTTAAGTGTTTGAGGAGTGTTATCAAAGTGTTCGGGCTTACGAAATTTCATTTTTAAATTAGGACACATTCAAGAAGTTTCGGACACTTTTCTAAGAATGTGTTGAGTAGTCGGTGTCCAACACTAACACAGCTCCTCCCTTGAAGTGTTCATGCTATAGCCCTATAAAGAAACAAAAATAACAAACACAAAATATAACAATAAAAAACCAATCATTTCAAGAATTGAAAATCTTTCAGGACTTCACATCTGCCTCCTACATAAAGGTCAGGAAACTAATCAACCAAAGTTAATAAATACTAACATTCGTCCAATTCATTTTTACATTAACAATGGCTATCAACTGATATAAACACCAAACTATGATCATGGGTGTTTATTTATTGTTCTCAGCATATTAAACAAGAATCTCAATTAGCATCAAACTTTTTTCCTATCAAACCCCTCGCATGCCACAGGTACAAACAATGAGCAAGTTTTTAAAAGATAGAAGCACTTTCTTGTATTACACTAATCATTTTATTTTACAAATGAATGTAAACAACTAAATATGCCAATGATTCAATTAGTCTTCCTTGATAGGAATTGAATAAGAAGCACACACTTCCAAAAGTTATGTAGGTGTTAGACACTCATTGGACACTCCCCAATGCCTGTCGGGCATGCATCCAAATATATCCTGTTATTTTTTTAATTTCTTTGGAATTGGACACACTTTAGGCACTTCTCTTCCTTAAACAAACATGAATTACATTGCAAGTTTACATAAAATAACTTGGCATCTAATGAAATAATAACACTAAAAATTTATACCTATTAATCCCTCCTCTAGACTTCTTAGTTTTAGGAATTCTAAAACCCAAAAATTCATAAACATAGAGATTAGTACTTTTTGTTCACACTTCTTTTTCAAATATGTGGAGTGTGGAAAATGATTTCTTACTATTTTGATATAATAAAATATAAATGTATTCACAGTAAACAAAGAAATAGTTTATTAGAATGTCCACCTAGAAGATAACAGTAATTAAAGAAACAGATCCATTATCAAAATGGCAGAAGCTCCCTCCACCAAACTATATCCTTAATGAAAAATCAAATGAAAATGCACAACAATCCTTTCTTTCATATTAGAAAATAAAATAATAACCTATAGGTAGCACAACATGCTGAAATGCATAAATATAATCATTATCGCCAACTCCTCCACGACTCCATGGAATGTTCACACAGTATCCTTCTGCACCCATGGTACCAACCTGCAGAAAGAGAAAAATCAATTATGACCATTCTTATCAACAAGAAAACAATATTATTGAAAGGATGGGTAAAATGGAAGCCTCCAAGAATATCAGTAGTAAGTGGAAACATATATAGAGGTTCTACAGAGATGCATTGCCGGGGGGAGAGAGAGAGAGAGAGGACAAATGGGTCCAAAAAATTGGACTTTATGATAGACTGCAGGAATAAATGCTGGCAGAGTCGCAAATGAACACAATATTAAATGTTTGAGAGAGAGAGAGGTGAAAATCTAGCAAAACCAATAATCTTGCTTGATAAAACTAAGAAAAAAAGTCTAATACACACCAAAAGTATACAAGAAAAAATATGCTACGCACTATTCCAAATAACTTCAGAAATGAGCACTGGAGACTTTAAAGTTTAAAAGCTGGAGGTGGGAGAGGTCATCAGTATTTTATGACCCAAAGTAAAAAGTAAAATTCAATGGCCACCATATGCAAAGCAACCAGAGGAACGACAAAAAGAACAGACCCCAGAACATAAAAGTTCCACCATAACCCCAAGTAGAGCCCACATTGGTAAAATCCCCTCCACAAGGTTGCATCATAAATTATCCGTCATCACGTTCCCCCACTTCACTTATAACAACCTGACGGGGATAACTCATCAGAACATTTTTAATCAACTCAAATCTAATCATACCAAAGTAATAACAATCAGTTTAGTTTCATGAAACAATAGATCTGGATATACAACAAGAATCACGAGATAATACAGTACCATTGCTTTCCTAAAAAATTTTACCTCAAACAACCACCAAATATGCTTGAAAAGTAATCAAAGGTTTCTGTAACATGGTCCCAGGCTTTTGTTGGTAGGGCGATAAGATCTTAATGAGAAACAGTTGAATGCTTCCTCTATATTTCTGAATACAACAGGATGGACAATATCTAAAAAACGTCAACTATAAAACCAAAAACACATCAATGCATCTTATATAACTCAAAATCTTCCAACAGTTCAAATGGCTGCTCCCGCACCCCCACACCACACCCCCCTCCCTCAAAAAAAAAAAATCTTACAAGGACATCATCACTCTTCAAATTTCACCTCTTTTACCCAAACAATGTTCAAACTCCACTGGCTCAACAAAAAAGTTCTTTAAAACCATTATATGCGGCCAAAACATCCTTTTTACATTTTCAAAACAATCTTGACCTAGACACTAAAGACTGGATCCTCGCCAATTCCTCATATCCTTAGTTCCTTACAGCTCAATGAGAGACCTTCCGTATAATCAATTCTACTAAAAAAATTGCAAATCTAAGAAGAACAGGCAATAATCAATGCTGCCACTAGCTTCTTTTTTTTTTTTTTTTTCATATGTAGAAGTACTGTAAAAGAAGGCGCCACAAAAGGGGTGCAATATGCAAAGAGTCTACAGAGGCCTATACACCCTCAATTACCCTAAATATCTAGATGATATACCCAAAAAAATAAGAAAAGCAACAAATGAAGATAAAAAAGAAAGCACATGCAGCACCAATCTAGAACACATTGTGCCTCTTCCACAATTGTCAGTGGTTAGGATAGCTGCTCTAGTCGCCGTCCAAGCAAAAAAGGGCCAGTTTGGTGGGAGCTTAGTACACCAAATACCGTTCCAAGGAAATGCCAGATCAGCTTTTCCTACTAGATGCCAATAGAAAGATGAAACTATTAACCCTCCCTTGGAATTTCCCTTCCCTTCCCTTCCATTCCATGACATTCAATTGCCTCACCTGAACTTTTTAAACTTGGAGCCTCTCAAATAAGTATTTGATTGACTCACCTCCCAGTCTTGTAGGCAGTGGCAGAGCCATGAATTAAGACGAGGGGGGCAAATGATAATTGGCAAACTTATTCCACATGCCAAAAAAACGAAAAACAAATAAATCGCAATTCAAATGAAAGAGTTTTTTCTGTAATTCAATTGCATAAGGAAATGTGAGCTACTATCAAAAAATGATAATTAAAGAAGAAAACAAAAACAGACCACTAATTAAAGTAGAAGAAAAAAAATTGCAAGAAAATGATTTAATTAAACAAAAAAATCGTCAATTTAGTCTGAACAAGCAAAAGAACACCAAAAATCAGGCGATTTGCAACATGCAAAAAAATAAAGAAAGCGGTTAAGTACCTGATTTACTAGAAAGTACCCAAAATAATAACGTCCTTGGTAGCACTTAGCCTTAATTAACTACCTCTAATCAAGGATCAAAATTTTGTTTTGAGAGGTCGTTTCGATTGGCTTAGAAACGGAAACGTTTCGGAAACATTTCGGAAATGTTTCGGAATGTTTCAGAAACATTTCTACTGTGAGAAATATTAAAATAGTAAAATACAATCTTTTGTATAAAAATTATACACCTTTTATAAAAATTTTAAATTCGGGTTAATACAACTTATTGTTTAGGCATATAGCATTGTGTTTTGGTACATTTTTTTATATTTCAGTGTGTTTTGATTGTAATAATAGTGTTTCGTTATTCCACTAGTGTTTCGTTTCGGTCCCTTAGGAAACAGAAACGTTTCGGCCGTTTCGATGGAAACAAATGAAAATTTTGTTCCTTGCCTCTAATGTATAACTATCATTATTGGGCAGAATTAACTATATTCTAATGTTTATATTTATTGGTGGTCCATCTTACCATTTTCATTCAATTTTCAGTTGATAAAGAACAAGCTAGATCTAAAGGATCAATATTTTTTTTTTTGTTTTTCTATTATTTTTCTTCTACTTCAAAGGTGGAGCATGAGTGTAGAATTTTAATAAGGGATAGTGTACAATATATTTTAATTACTAAAATTAATTATTTTCAGTTCAGTCCAAATGAAGTTCTGTGACATACTTCTTTTTTTTTTTTTTTTTTGATACGTAGAAGTTCTGTAATATCCCAAATCAAAATTGATTATGCAGCACTACAAGAAGATAAAAATCCTCTCTTTCAGTCAGTTTACTAGCTATTCAAACTTGTCATTTCAGGCATAAATAGCATACTTGAGATAAATCCTTATCAAATTGGTTGAGCTTTTGTAATAGTATTTTTGTTTCCCTTGTAATTATGTCAAGGTATCAATTTACACTTGACTACTAGGGAAAGTCAAGAAAGTGGCCCATCACGTCTCTCCCAACATATGCAAGACCAAGGGACACACTAAGTGCTTAAGGTTCTTTGCTCCATGAGTCATTCAGCTACAAGACTGCAGAGGTAAGGGTTGTTTCAGATATCCTTTCTGTGCGTCCAGAGACAGTCTGACATGTAGTGGAGATAAGGGATGGCATGTCAAGGACACATATGAGACAATGTGTCAAGGCCACATGCTAGATACATTAAGTATCCACACTTCTATCTCCTCATCTTCTTCAAAAAGCTCTGTTTCTTATCAAGATTACATTTAATGGATTTCCAAAACCCAAATTTCGAAACTTAGAATTTTTTGATCAACAATCGTCTTGTCCTCACGTAACTTCTTGTTATAGAATCAATTTGGGCTTAATATATATCTTAAAACGGTTAAAAAGCAGATTCTTGTTGCCAACCCCACAAATATTGGCATACAAATCAGTTCTTGCATTAATGGTAATCTCCTTACCATCACAGATCCAGCAACCAAATTTGAAACTATATATTCGAGCCAATGTACTAACACGTTAATGATTCAATGCTTAGGGAAGAAGTAAAAACTAAAGACCTTGACAATTACTTCAGGTAAGATTCCTACTTTTTTGCATAATTTTGTCCTCCATATCATAGTTTTCACTTCCAAATGACAAATGAATGACCAATTAACAAGAGAAATTAAAAAGATTTAAAGCATATAGAACAATGATACAAGGACATGAATCAAGCCAATAGAAACTCTGAAAAGAGCTAAATTCATTAAGAGCATCCTCATATCAGCCTATCCAGAGCCTGTGGCAATACTCTGGAGGTAAATACAATATGAACAAGTCTTCACCACAAAAACTGAAATGTCCATACTATAAGTTCACCTAAAGTACTAGACAAATTTGTTTGCCTGAGATCAAAAACAGGTATTCAAAGAGAGAGGGCGAGAGCCAGAGTGTGAAAGAGTAAACTACCTCATGAACTGCGCCAGTACCAGGATAGAACTTCCCACCCTCGTGTCTATGTAAGGAGATATACAACACCTACAAACAGGCACAACCTCATCAGTGCCAGTGAACTAGCCCAAATAGAGCAATTAAAAATTTTGATTGAAAAACAAAAGACCTATATCAAATACGAAAAATGAAAGTTGGTGGTCTCAATCAGAGGCCAATTGTTTATGAAATGTGACATATTCCCAAAAGGAACATTTTGCATGATTTTTAACTTGGAAAATCTACATATTATCGTCAAATTCGTAGGTTTCTATAATCCACTATGAAAAAAATCTGTAACATAAGAGTAATATTTTCTGCACAGGAATTGGCTTATGCCTCTTCAGTCAAACCATAAAAGTAACTCAGCCAGCACCTACCTCTCCTCATGTATCATTTCACTCGTGTCAAAGGATTAATTCAAATGAAAAACTTATAATTTAAATATTCACCGATTTGCTCCCATCAAATATTTCTTGTGTGCCATTTCCATGATGTACATCCTGCATGAGCCGGAAAAATGTGAGTTTATACTTTAGAAGCATTGTACCGCATGTATTACATCCAGCAGTTGCGTAAGATCAACATCATACATGAATTAACCAAATTACTATATCATTAAAAAGGAAACTATCCAAATAGCATGAAGAGAAGAGTATGGATGTTGACATATGTTATTGAATATTCAGGGTAAGGTCCCCTTAGTTTTGTACATAAACTCTCATTTTGATTAACAAGATTGCTTAGTAACCTAGTGACAAAAAAAAGTGGGAAAACACAAAGAAAAAAGAAGAGAGTGAGAGAAGATAAAAGGTGTTCATGACATTACCCAATCAACAATTAGCACCTTTTTAGCCCCAGCAACCTGAGCTGCTAATGCAGCAACTGCTGCATTATTATGGAGGCAAAACCCCATGGCATGTCTTACACCAGCATGGTGCCCAGGAGGCCTAACCTGAATTGGAGAGGAGAGACAGATAGGGGAGTTCATTAAATTTTACAATAGATAGGACTTATTCACAGACACGATAGAAGATTTGAGAATTTTTCTTACCAGAGCAAAACCATTTTTGGCACGTCCAGAGAAAATTGCTGAAGCAAGATCAGCACACAAACCTGCTGCAAGCCTAGCAGCAAGTGCTGAATGCTCATTCGCATATGTATCAGGAGTGAAGTAGCTGACAATCAACAGACACTAATCAATCTAGAGGCTAAGGTCACCAAAATTCAATAACGACCACATCCATCCACCACAATGAAACATGTGCAACATTCCATCCTCAAAAAAAAAAAAAAAAAACACAAGTACAAAAAGAAAAAAGAAGAGAACACACGCACCTAGCAAGAATGTGGCTCGTAAGCTCTACAGATTCAATATGCTCCAAAGTGTGGACCTGCAAACTCCATAACAAAGGTCCAGGAATGGAAGAGGTTACTACTTGTTTCAAAGCCCACAAAATAAATGTGCATCAAAGTTCCAACAGTACACCAGAGAGATTCAGCCCAAGAAAGAAAATGCATGAGAAATGAACGCAGCTTATTGTTATCAGCATACAAATGCCAAAAATAGTATACTATATTTTCAGAAGCATTCAATAATAGAAAATTTTGGCTAGCTGCCATCTTCCTTCTATCTTCTGATTTATTTCCTCCGGTCTCAGATATCAGATCCATAATAGAATAGACGCACTATTATTGGCATGGGTTTTAATTGAGCCATTTCAGACCATCAAGATGATGTTCATTGCTTACCTTATGGAGTTCTTCTTGTGTGATTTCTCTTGCAGAAATTGGAAAGCATCGTCCAGGGAATATACCTGCAAAAATTTCAAAATTTGAAAGTGCTTGTCAATCATTTGGGGGACAAAAGGAGCTGTATAATTTACAACACAACCGGTAAACTGTGTGATGAAATTTTGTGTACTGAAACACAAAATAATTTTGACACAAGTAGCCACAAACCAACAAACCAGCCCCTGTAAACACAAGCAAAAAAAACAAGCAACAACGGTTAACTAACAAACCAGCATTTGCAAGACTAGCAGCAATAGCTCGAAGTCGATCTGGTCTTTCTGGATGTGGATGTGACTTCATTGCAACCTACTCCAGCATACAAACAACAACAACAAACAAAAAGCAATGTCATTTATCAGAATAAGATGCTATGACCAGATCACACACTATCACCATATACGTGGAATCTATTGAGCTGCAAATACATTAATCAATTTGTACTGCATAATTTAGCCCACCTCAAATGGCATATAAGAACCTATAGTCACTACCATAACAGCAAATTATTGAGTTGTTCTTTGGAATCTACATTAGTTGTGCTTGTTCATATTCAAATACAAAATACATTGCCGCTACTCACTGGTTGCCTAATTAGAGTTAGCTTCATCCCTGGTGAGCAACAAAAGGATTTTCAGTTAAAAAGTGTTTCATAATTGCGATGGTGACAAGAAGTTGATGGCAGTCAAGGTGCTTAAGCTTTAGAAACTAGACCCATGTTGAATAATTTAACTCTGGCTGTACAGGGATCAAATGATCCTACAAATCTGATATGGTGAGCACACCATGGTGGTCAGTCAGCTACCAGTATCACTAAATTTACATAAAAAGTTCACAATACTGATCAGCTACATCATACATGAATACTAATGCTTTATTATCACCAGATATGTACCAAACTTCAACCATCAAGGTGGTAACCTCGATGGCTTTGGCAGCTGGGGTGAACCTCCTTGCCCCTGTTCACGCAGTCGCGAGTTCGAACCCGCTTGCGATAGTAGTCCTTGTGAACCAGATGTTACAACGGGAGGCCTCTGCCAGCTTGAGCCTAGGTGGAGCTGGGTTCAGCTATGCTATTGTTAAAGATTTGTGTTCAGAATCCAAAGACCTCATCCACCATACAATCTTCTTCTTCTTTCCTTTTCTTTTTTTTTTTTTTTTTTGTTTTGAGATAAGTAATCATCCACCGCACCACCAATAATGCAAAGAAACCTCATTGGAGACTTTACATAGGACATAACCACAGAGAGACAGGTCATTGATAAATCAATGTCCCAATGTACATTTTTCAGCAACTGTCAAATTCAGAGCAGTTGCAATCTCCAGTGAATGTGCAGAGCTCAACAAAGATCGAGTCCCAAGGAGTGGTATCAAAACACAATTTGAATAGGCCTGTGATCCTCATCTAGATCCCTAGGATTATGTTCCTGAAAGGGTTCAGCCAAGCAAAGAAGGTGGATCAAGACTCTAATTTCCAAATAATACATTCTTCAATAACCTAATCACCTGAGGCTGTCTAGAGCTCCTCAAAGCCTTCGGCAATGGTTCCTCACATTCCTCTTCATTTGGCCAATCTACTTAGCATTCTCATTTGTAGAAATAATAGTAAATTTTGTCCAAGGCTTTCAATTAGGTTAGAACTACAGCAACTTTCCACCTATGTAGCACAAACATAGGCAATACATGACACAACAAATTCGTAAAACAATTGGGAATGGACTTGGCAAGGAAATAATTTTTTTTTTTTTAATCCAAGAAATGGATATGCAGATAGGCTATTCCATACATCCGCCAAGAAACATTACCCCTTAGCACCACACAGCCACCGCACCTATACATCGAGGCCAAAACTTAGCTCTCACTGCTTACTTCGAGCGCTGAAGAGTAGGTTTAGCCCCACCAAGTTACTATGGATACTTGAACCCACGCATTGAGCAAGAAAATCTGAGTTCTTACCCACTAAACTAACCACTCAGTCATAGGAAATGATTTGCGTTGATAGAGATATATGTATGCATGCATAAATTCATTGTATGAGGGAAACATAGGGATGGCAATTTGACCGGGAATTTGGGGCCCCAACCTGCATACCTAATATGTGGGTTTGGAGTCTAAATAACTAGGGTAGGGGTGGGTTATGGGGAGAGGAATAATCCAATGCTAGTCAAGGCCATGTGGGTTTAGGTCACCCTACTTCGAACCAACCCCGATAAGCTTATGAAATTCCACAGACACCCTCTTATAATTATTTAGTTAAGCATATCCATGACATATATTAAAGAGGCTTAGGGTCCTCATCCATCATGATCGAAGACCCTATGTGCAAGTGAGTTCCCTCTAAAGTCTCAATCTCTCTTCAGTCCCAAACGTTGTTGCTGGCTTGTTGCCACTGATCGTTGCCGCCATCAAGGCCTCTAGGGCCCTAGGCCTAGCCATTTTTTCTCTCTCATTTCTTTGGGGTTTTGACATGATAACATTCTGCCGGCAACATGCCAACGAACAAAGCTACAATAACTTCGTTTTTTGGATTTTCTTATCCCCATCAACTTTTTGTTTCTCATCTTTATTGTACAATGTTGTAGAAAGCCTTTTTTTCGTTTTTGCACATATTCAAGAGGGCTGTTAAGAAGCTAACAACTTGGACTTTCAGGGTATTGTTAGCTTATGTGGAGCGGGGTTGGAGTAGGGTCACAGAGTCCTTCTATAATCGGGGATGGAGCAACTGATCACAACCATCATCGGTTTGGGCCAAGGTGTGGGTTTTGCAATGAGGTGGGATGGGTTGTGTGGGTTTTGGGGGGGGGGGGGGGGGGGGGGGGGGGGGGGGGGGGGGGGGGGGGGGGGGGGGGGGGGGGGGGGGGGGGGGGTCCTTCCCCACTATGGGCGGGGTAGGGTTGACCCAGACCCGCACAAAATCTACCCCATTGCCATCTGTAGGTAAATACGTAACTTCCAACTGATTTGCTAAAAGCCCATTAATAGTTACACATGGTTGTCAAAGACGGGGCTAAACGCCAAAAAAATCCGATGGCACAACAAGGCCCAAGCTTAGGCCTTCACCTAGGCCCGAGCGAGGAGTATTCAAACAAGCGCAGGCCTAGACGCAAGGCCCCATCAAGGTGCGCCTCTTGAGTTATGTTCATAACAGCGCCTTTTTAACAGGTTTTGTTTTCATTACATATTTGCGTAATTACGTTTGTAATAAGCCTTTAATTCAATTGCAGCCCAAACCAAAAAACACAAAAGGATTTAGTTTTGCCCCATTAATGCTGGTGCTCCAAGGACCATAAGATCAAATCTTGTGCTCCACGGAACACCTGACCAATTCTACACCGTAAAATTCTGATAAAGAGCAAGCTCAAGCTTATGCGTCAATTATTAAGAGAAAGCTACGACACACAAGGGGAGAGCATAATCGGTAACGTATAGGGGCAAAGGCTCAAAGCATGATTTTCAATCTTCGAGTCAGACCTCCTTCCATTCCTACTTTTTCTCACATGTCTTATTTCCAGAATTTTTTTCTTGGTTTCTTTTCCAAAAGAACAAAAACAGAGAAGAAAAACAAAGATAGGGCAAAGTCTGCTGAGAGGAAGACGGAGGTAAAATCCCTCACTCATAATTGCCAAAATTTTTATAGTTTACACCCAACTCATATATATATGTAGGAACTGTCCCAGAAGGAAACAAAAACAAAAAAAATATATATAACAAAACATAAACAAAATCCTAATCTTATTGAAAATTTCCTAAATAAGGCTAAATTCTTGGATGACACCACCTCCACTTAAATAGGTGTGAAGCTCCCCCTTTTGATCCGATCACTCCTCCTTTTCTTCCATGCTTGAGACTCTTTTTCCTCTGTAGCCAGACCCTCTATTCTTCCCCTGCCTCTCCAAGATTTTGTATCTATCTGCTCTGCCTCTCCCTTTCTGTGTGCATCAGCTCTTTTTTCTTCTGTTTTCAATTTTTTTAATTTTAATTCTAATTGTTTTTACCAAATCCCTGTTTTGCATGGTTATTCACTTCTGGTTGGGTTCTCTTACATCTGCTGCTTGAATTTTTAGTGATGTGATAGGCCTGATTCTGCTGAATATTCTGATGTGTATGAACTCTAAGTGCTAAATTTTCTGAAATGCAGCAATGCTGATTTCTTCCTTTTTTGTAGTAAGCTAGATGATTTAAGACATTACAAATAGGATGATTGCACCATTAAACTCCGAACTATGATTACACAAATTACAAATATTTTGATTTGATATGTCAAATCATTGTTAATAGGGTTTATTACACGGAACCCCCCTGAACGATCGCCGAGTATCAGTTAACCCCCTTGAACTAAAAGATGCTACACTTACACCCCTTAAACTATGAGAAATGAGTTGAATTAACAATGTTGACGGAAAATGTAAAATGCCATTTTAACCTCCTCCTCTTCTCCACTTTTCTCCCTTTCTTCTTCAGCTCAACTGGCCACAACCATCACCCTCTTCCATTCCTTCCCTCTCCTTCCCCACCCCCTGACTACCCAATGCTCGCCGGCCACCCCCTCCCTCCCTCCCCATAACAAGCGTTACCCCTCCCCCCTCTTTCCCTCACCTACCCTGTGCCTCCCTTCCTCCCCCACAGACCAGCGCCACCAGTCCCCTCCACTGCCAACCGATGCCCCCTCCATTCCCAGCACCCACCAGCAACCCCGTCCTCCCTCCCCCCCAGCCGCCGCCTCCCCTTTGCCCCACTGCTCACCAGCCACCCCCTCCCTACACACCTGCCCGCTCTCACTCTCTCTCTTCCTTGGATCTGCAATTGGAATTTGATTTTCGGGTTGATGGAATTCAAGTGGGATTTTGTGATTCCCGTGGGGCAAAGGGTTTGACTTGAGAGGGAGAGGATTTTGTGATTACAATTAGGGTTAATAACAGGGCTGTTTTGACTTGAGAGGGAGAGGGTATGCGAACAAGCTCTTGATTCTTCCTCCCTCTCCTCTATAAGGCATATACATATGTTATACATGTACTTAAAAATCACATATATTGTGTATTCATTGTATGAAGCTAAGGGCATTTTCACTTTTCTAATATGAAAAGGTCATTGTTGGTATAATGTTTTATTTGTTGATCATGTGCAAGTAACATCCACAGGCGCGGGAAAAAGAGAAAACCGCCCCGGGGGGGGGGGGGTGGTTGTCAAGCAAGTAAATAGTGGTAATTATGCAATATATATTTAAAATTTTGTGACTGCACCAACTTTTTATTGCAACTATGCATGTTATTGGATCTATTTTAAGGTTATATAAAATCCATGTAACAAAAGCATAGAATCTGTATAACATGCACCTTACTTTGCTCAAGCCCGCACCTAGCCTTGGGCCTAGGCTCCCAGAGATCATAGTGCTTAGTGCACCTTGAACCTTCAAAGCCAATATGCATAATGTGGAAACAAATACCACATTCATAATTTAATTACAGATTACCCTCATATTGTATCTTTTGTTTCTTTACAATTATATTATTTTCCTAAATTGAAAGGTGTCCGCGCACTAGAATTGTGGCCACCAAGCATAAAAGGTCAAACTTTTTTTCATCTTTACTACTAAAGGAAAGAGTTGGAACTTAAGAAGTGTTCATCCTATTACTTATCAAAAAAGGAAGAAGACGTATTCATCCTATCCCTAGGAGTGTCGGGCACTGTTCCTATTAAGGGTCATCCACATGTCCAACATAACGAAATTTATGTATTAGATTATGATGTCTCAAAGAAGTATCAGACGTGTTTAGGCATGTCCAAGAACTACCAGTGCAATGTTACCTAGAACATGAATCGTCCAAGTACGTGGAACGGAACGAGAACATGGTACGCCATATGCTCTAAAATATGGTACAATAAGGTAGACTTGTACAAATTTCACTATTAGAATTGAATATACTTTTAAAGTAATTTTCATTTAACAATTAGGCATTTAGTAAAATATAGTCTATTTTTCAAATCTATTGTATTAAACAACATTTCTAGGAGCGTTATTGCCCCTTCACTCATCATATTTGATTCTTTTCCTTTTTAGGTGAACTCTAAGGAAATAAATAGGAAAAAAATTTTGGGATCACAATGGATCGATAAATTCCCTGTTTTCAAACGCAAGTGTACCAAGTTTTAGAACTACATTTCAAAAACGTAAATCGCTTAGGGGAGTAGCGTATTCCGGTAACACAGTGCCGTTGTGTGTTACATCTAACACCGGCCCAGGTCCACTATACTATAATCCTTGCTACTCAGCTTTCCACTGTTCAATATTCAAAGAATACCATCTTCTACTCATATTCTGGTTAAAGGGTACTTAAAGATCTTAAATTCATCCTTCAAGTTTTGAGCCACAGAATCAATTGATAAAAATATAAACAGTGAGGCTTCAACCACCTGAAAGTATTTCTCCAGCAAGCAGCCTATGCTCTGGCTTTCCAGATGACCGATGAAATCTATGAACCTACATTAGGGGGGTAACTTTACACAGCAGCCTATGGGTAAAAAGCATTTGTAACCATCCAACAAGGCAAAGGAATATTGCCAGCTATGGTGAACCAGCAGACAACACAAGACAGACAAGCCAACATAGCAAGTCCTTGAAAGCAAGATATAAATGTGGTAATGACCTATAAAACAAATACATAATCTATCATTCTACTTCATTATCTTCTTTTCATCAAAACCCTTATCTTGTTCCACTTGCAGTTACAAGATTCTACTTCAAAATTTGGAAATCTAAGGCATGCAGCACCCATCTAGGCAAGTTAGAGCACGATTTCCACCCCAGTATACAACATGGTGTTTAACAAAGGAATTACTTTCAAAGCAGACTAACTTTTCTACTTCTTCATTTCATAGCAACTAAAGTCCAATTTAACATATCTCTAACTTCAGAATCCAAAATTAAGCAACCACCAAAGGGTTTTTTTTTTAGTCAGGATTGGGCGATAGAGCAATTCACAAACCAATACCTTATGACCGACAATAAAAATATAATGCTCTCACCAACCCAACAAAAAAGGCACGTACTGTTGATGCGTTAGTTGGAGACAAGCAGAATATGTATACTAAGTGTGAGTTTTGCGTCAATGTTAAATAGAGCTGTATTTCAAAAGAAGAATGCGAAGCAAGGGTTTTAATATCAAAATTACTGGTTGCATTGGAAGACATTGGTGAGAACAAAATATGACTGAAATCGAAGACATCAACTGTTATTTTTCATAGCGCATGTTATTTGAATATTTTATTCATCCAATAATATTTGTTATTTTTTTTCATTATTTTCCAATAAATTGCCAATATTTCTGTATCTCAGCAGTTATATTTTTGTTCAATATATTGAAATATTGCTTTCCTTTACTCTTTCTGTTACCAATATATGCGATACATCATGAAAATGTAAAACTATGTTGTGGGTAAAAAAAACCAAAAACGAAGTTAAAACTTCTTATGAGATCCAAATTTAAATATCAAAATCTAGAAAACCAATAATACACTTCTATTTATAAGAAAAGGAATTTAAAATGTTAAAACGTGGACACTCACAATTCAATAAAATGCTATATAAATTACATGCAAACAAGGAACCAAAATATAGATATGTGTATAGGTACATAGAAAGCACTGTATGATAAAGAATCTCATTTAGGAAAGCAGCTCATACTTCTGAGTGAAGCAACATTCTCTCATCAAATCCTACCGCAGTAGACTTGTCTGATGCCAAATTTTGCAAGCATGAGTCTACAAACACACACCCAAAAAAAAAAAAAAAAACAAAAACACAAGAGATGAGTACGATGGCAGCAAAAACAAATTGTATTATCTGATTACCAAACCGAACAGTTTAACAAGGACAATTATTTACTAAGCCCCCTTGGTGGTTCTAGCATAATGCTTTTTATCTGTCAAAGAAAAATTCAAAAATCTCCATGTCAAAGACATTGGGTTAACATATATAAAGCATCGTTAAACATCACAGAAAATGTTTCAATGTAATTAGAAAAGTACGACTCATCCCAATCGTTTTTTTTTTTTTTTTGTTGAGATATACAGCTCATCCCAATACTAAGTTCTTTTAATAAGTAAAAATAAGACCAATATCAATAGAAACCACCATAATGGCGGGTAAACCCTGTGCAAAACAGACAGCTTATATATCTACAGGCATGGAAAAATTGCTTAAAAACTCAACAAAAGGAGGAAATACAAAAAATAACATCCAAAGGAAAACAAGAAAGATTCCCCTTAAACTACGGATAGGGTTTTTGACACCCTCAAAAACTCTTTGATTCCTCTCCCATCATAAGCACCATATAACACATAATGGAATGGTGTCCCACACACCACAACCCCTTCGCCTCAGAAACTACTTCCCCAACAATCCAAAAGATCCAAACCGTCAAAGGCATAACCACTAAATCCCCACAATTGCGAGCACAAGATTCCACACCTCCCTGGCCACCGTACGATGAATAAGCAAGTGATTAACTGACTCACTACTCCTCTTACACATATAGCACCAATCCAAAATAAGCTTCCTTCTCTTTCTAACGTTATCAGTAATAAGAATGGCCCCACGGACTGTCGTCCACCCAAAAAACATCTAACATTGGTGGAGACTTTTTCTTTCATATCCCCTTCCACGGGAAGGAGCTCTCCCACCTTCTGCAAAGTGACGGTTGAAGGAAAGAACTAAGAAAGACTCTCCCCTTGTAGCTTTCCACACCTCCCTCAAAGATCTATGCCCGCACAAGCTATCAAGCCAAAATCTCACCATATTGCCACAACCCACCTTGAAGAATATTATCTTGGAGAAATCTTCCCAAACCCTCATGATGCCCCTACACAGGCCCACCCCATAAGGAGTTGAAATGCTAGCTGTAGCCCAATCACCCAGGCACAACCATATTTTCTGGCAATCAACCTTCTCCAAGCACCTCCTCTGTCCATCGCAAACCTCCACAACCACTACCCAAGCAAGGCTTTAATGAACGCCTTTGGCTCTTGGCTAGTTAAACAAAGCATTAATTCTGCTAGTTGATTAAATAACACAATTAAGAAACTCATTATTCTGCCATGGGCAACAAAATGCTTTAAAATCAATTTCCTGGAATCTTCGCCGTGTGTCATTCCTTTTTTTACTTTTACTTGTTTCGATAAGTACTCGCCAACGCGTCATTGCTTAATCAAAGAGATTTCTTAACCTATAAATATTTTTTCCTTCAAGGCACTATATCACCCTTTAATCCCTGAATCATGCCTAATCATGAGATTCAAAGTAATATTAGATCCATTAACTATCAGGAGAGAGTGACAAATGGAAGAGAGACAAACTGTCTCCAATGTTTAATGGTTCTACCATTACTGCAATGCCAAAAATGTTAGTTAATAGATACACATGCAACCCCATGTACTATCACTATACTCAATCACAAAGAAAGCATTGATCGCAATAATTTCTTTTCCTAATACATTTTTCCAAGGTGTGATCCTCATGAAAACTCCATTTTCAAGACTTCAATATTTTATTTCTTTCCATCTCCAGGATGGTATAGCATACAACTAGAAGCTCACGAAAAATCGAATTTGACAAGCTGCTGTGACAATTTTCCATGGAGAGGAAGGTGTTCTATGATACCAATACAACTCAATCCAGCAGTTAAGCTGTCATTCATTAGACTCATGACCAAATTACAACAAAAATGGCTTTTGCCATTTTTTATGTCCTCTTTGTACTTACAAGAACTCCACCTATTAATCCTCCTTATATGATTAGATGCAAATAACATTCAAGTCTGCAGTAATTCATTCAAAAAGTATATTTAGAAATGGATCCTTAGCTGAAAAGTATAAAAACATAAATTGGCCCAACTACATCCATTAACAAACATTCAGCTGCCATAAATTGGCCTGGTTTCCTTCTAAAACCAAAACTAGGCCAACTTAGTATTAGTTAGCCAAAAGAACATAATAATCCCAACAAAAGTTTCTTCACAAAAAAATTTGCACATTCAAAGTGGTGAAGGAGAGCAATATGATACAAAGCTAATGGCCAACTAAACGTGACTACCTTTGTAACGTTCTATTACTTCTGACTCATTCTGAGTAAGACCTGCTTCTTTCAAGAACGGAGATGCAAAAAATCCATGTTTAAGGATTCCAGATTCTTTATGTTCTCCACATATCTGCATAGAAGAGATTGCCTCAGATTAATTATAGACAATCACACGTGTCCATTGAGAAACAGGTAATTGAGTTAGAAATCCAAACCTCAAAAATGAAAATGTATTACTCCGCCACAAAAGGAAAACAAGAAAAGACAAAAATAAATAAAAATAAATAAATAAAAGATTATGCATGAAACAGCAAGAAAGGAGTTGACAATGTAAACGTACGTCACAATGGACAACATCATCAAGGTTAACCATCGTACAATTGACACAAAACCACTTTATAACTGCAGCAGGCTTTTGTAAGGGCTCCCAGTCACTATCATCATCGTCATCATCAAAATCATATTGGTTATTATACATATCTTGCAAAGTCATTTCTTTCTGTTGTCTTGCTTTTTTCTGCAGTTAAATAACATGGCAAAGTGATAAGTTCATATTCTCAAAAAGGCAAGAAATTTTACAAGAGCCTATAATTTTTTAATCAGTAATAGGCCCACATACAGATATGACCTCTGGCTGCATGTTCCCATCTATGTTTTCTACTGTAACTCTCACAGAGTGTCTTGAAACTCTTTCTTCCCCATAATTTTCATCATGACTAGTAGCACTGATTCCAACAGAGCCCAGGTTTCCATTTCTTCCATTGTAGCCTTGACATAGACTTTGGTCTCTTTGATTGTGAAGATTGTACTCAGCCTCTCCATTTGCTAAACGACTCATTGGCACTGTTTCTGAGAGCATGATGCATTCAGGGCTGATATGGCGATTCTCTGTCCGAATCATTCTTCATAAAGACCAATCATCAGTCAATAATACAGGAAGCCACGAAATAGAAGTGAAAAGAAAAATAGCAAAACAAAGAAACAATGAAAGGGAAGACAAAAAAACCTACAAACATAAAAGAGAAAGAAATGAAGGAAGAAAAAGGGCAGGAAGTACAAGCAAATTGAAAAAAGGAAAACTAATGAATGCATCATCTATACTTGAAAACATAACTAGTTTGGTATGATCACATAAGTGGCCACCCTTGATAACATTGTACCAAAAGATGCTAGGCCAGTCTTCGGCACACAGGACTGCATGCCCAAGCAAGGTGGCAACATGGCAGGGAGCAATGGAACGATATCCCCTAGATGACAGGGACAGGACAAGCATGCTGAAAAGCAGGGATGCAACAGCTTGAGGAAAAAAAGTTGAGCACAGAAGCAGCTAACAGTTGCAGTATTGGAACCAGCCATCATGCTCTATAAAAAAAAATATAATTTAAGAGATCCAAAGAACCAAAACATACAACAGACCATCATATATATCCATGCAGAGGAAATTAGAAGATTCAGGGACTTCCCAGACTTGGCCTCATGATTCACTCCACCAAAAATCAGCCTTCATAATCCAAATTTTATGGTTCACTTGGTCTTGTAGACATTGCAATTTATAAGTAAAAAGTAACACAAGAAAAATTATTTCTTAAAATTATGATAAGCAGAGCTCTTAATGGTACTTCTAAAATAGAACCAGAAAGTATAATAAGAATAAACAACAAAAATCACTTCCAAAGTCAGTCGTCTTTGTCAAGTGTGAAGCAGAAAACTCTCCAGTAATACAAATAAACACTCAAAGATCCCCATGATTCCATGTTATTAACTTCCCTATTTATTGCTAAGAATACATAGGAAGAGACAAAATAATTGGTATCTAAAAGAATTGGAAATATTTTAATACACTAAACCTTACTTGCTCCAACTTCCAAATGTTTTGGGGAAGAAAAAAACATGTATGACATAGAGTAGATTGCAGCTCATGTTTGTATTTAAAAATTTATCCTTAACAAAAGTTTATCATGTCCATAAAGTTAGTTCCATCCACAGCAACTGTAGAAGTCACTTTGCAGCTGATTTCTTTCTTCTCCTTTGCTTTTCCTTCCTTATCAATTTTTTTTTTTTTTTAATTTTTTGAGTAATGAAACAAATTCAACATTGCAAAGCTTATGTTCGATGCAGGTTTCATTTCGAAATAGTTACAGCTACCCTCAATTAAGCCAAATACTCACTGATATCGAGCTTAGTTGCTTGGAGGATCCAGTACAAGTTTAATCTTCACTCGGGTCTCGACAACTGATCACAAAACTAGGTACACGAACTGAAGCCAGCCAATCTCATTGTGTGTGCTGTTTTAAATGGACATGTAAGCAAAATGTGAAGCAAATGTTAAGCATAACATACAACGAAAATCCACAAAGGAATTTTCAGCTGAAATTCACTTCTAGGGTTTGGGGCGATTTCAGTGAACGATTAAATTAGTAAACTCAAACTCTACCCCTAACTTTGCTTCCCAATAATCATGCATTCTACAGAGACACCATTCAAAACAAAAATAGAAAATACATGGATATATACACACACGTATACATACACTATATATATATATATATATATATTACATACATATGCCTATAAATTTGTGAGAACGAAGGTGATGGAGATCAAAGGGGGTACAAACGGAAGTCATGAGAGTGGAGTAGTGTATGATAATCTCACCTGGTTAGATCGACATTTTGGGGCCTCCCCGGACGAGATTTGGGCGACCTTGCAAATACAGCAATTTCGGGGAGGAATGACGAGGACGCGACCCGGACGACAGTACCTATAACGGGCCGTAGATGAGTTTTTGCACTGACGCCCTTGTTTTTCACTGTATTTTCAAATTCCCCCTCATTTGGGCTTTGTGTTTTCTTTTCTCAATCCAAAGCATGCCTAGAAAAAAACCTCCCAATTCTTTAAAATTTTGTTGAATTTGTTGTCATATTACCATCTAATTTAAAAGCTCAGAAATGTTTGAATAATTTTAATATTTCAAACTCTTGAAAATTATGTTTTTAAATTTCTGGAAATAATTGATTTTTATATTGGAAATTTGTTAATAGGATTATTATCTTGACTAGCTCTCTATTTTGACAAAACTAGAGAGCTAGTCTTTTATATGTTTTGAACAAATTTGTTATGATATTTATCAATAAAGTAAAGAAAATACACAAATGACAAAGAAAGGATAAAAAAAAAAAAAAAAGTTTTTGTACAGCCCCAGTTTCATATGGTAAGTTTGTTACCTTAAAAAAATATGCATGCATCTCCTTTTACTGTGAACATTACGGAACTATGGTAATAAACTGATAGTTGTACAATTACGAGCAAGTTTTTTGGCATTGCAAATAACCTTAATAATTAGTAATGTTGTGAATTAATAAATTTTATTCTTTCACATTTCTTAATCTTTAGAGGGTCTATTGTATATATTAAAAAATAAGTAAAATGTCATATCTCTCTCACTCTCTGCTGTTTAATTAAAAGATTCTAGATCAAAGCACACAATTGAATTCAGCTAGAATTTCATGATCGTCATCCTCCTATTTCCTTTTATTTTTACTTTCTTCCTTACTTTCTAAAATCTTAGGCTTCATTTGGCTAGAAAGAAAAGTAATGGAAAGCAAAAGGTAATAGAGTAAAGTGAATGAAATAAAAATAAAAATAAATTTAACTTTTCACCATGTAGTTGATTAGATAGATAATTAACGATGTGAAGCATTTTCAGTAAGAGTAGTGCTAAGGAGCACAGTTAATTTCACCGCATATTTATATGGGCTGATGTGGTGTAATTGCGTGGCAAGTTTTTGTTGTCTTTCATAAGGAACTCTTTGCCAAGTAAACTTATCTCGATAATATATGGCAGAGTATGATAGGCTTAACCCAATGGTCCGTTATAAATCTTAAAGAGTGTTTGGGCACTTAGCTTATAAGCTATAAATTATTAATTATAAATTATTTTTAAAAATTATTTTTTTTAAAAAACATGATTAGACATAAACTGCTTTTTAAAGTCACTCTCCTAAACTCATTTAAAAAAAGCCACAAGTACAGGCCATACGCTACTAAATAAGTTACGTCCAAACACCCCCTTAAATTATAATAGACTCGTAGGACCGGGTTTTGTAATTTTTTTAGCCCGATTATGTTAATGAACAAGCTTGAAATTTTTTTTTGAAATGACCTACATATACAAGTATTCATATATGTTCACATATTTTATGTTTTTAACTCTAGTTTTGGAGAAAAAATATCTATTAGAAAAACTAGTCTAAAGATTTAAACTCTTAATTTTTTATAAATAAAAAAAAAAACACATAAATCAATTTGACTATCATATTATTTGTGTTCAATTTGCAAAATAAATAATTTTATTTAAATACTAAGCTACATGTGATTTTTATTTTGGCACGAGTTTAAAATTTAATTTAAGGCCCAATGGTTCGAGCCAATGCACCTTTTGTTGTTATATAATATATGCACAGCCTGAATCCAGCACCACTAGCGAATGTCCACTACTTTTTGGACAAAGGTACAGCTATTTAGAAGAGTGTTTAGTGTTGTAGATAGTTGTATTTTATCCTAGTAATTCCCATACGTGAACAAATACAACTTCTATGTTGAACAATCGGCCAATCTCTATATCATATGTTTAGGATTCTAGTACAAACCATTACGGAACGTATAAAATTAAAATAATTTTATCAATAGGAGATAATTTTAAATAATATTATGACAAATATATCAAATTCAATATTAATTTAAAAAAGTTAAACAACGCATAGCTACAACCCTACAATAAGATTAACAATCACAACAACCGCAATGTCATCCATTATGCAGAATGGGAAATGTTTACTTCTACAATGGACCTTATGGTTAATAGAAGCCATAGTTGTCTTAGAAGGGATTACGAGGAGGAACAAAGCCGAAAAGAGAGAGGTTCACCTTCCAAATGAATTTCGGCCAACTTGACTAGTCCAATAGGTTGAATGGGTCCTTTCCTATGTTTTTATGGTGCATTTCGCAGGAAAAAAATTGTAGAGCATTTTTTGAAAGCATAAAGAATCATTCTCATTGGGTACAAACTATTCAAAGGAGTGCTGGGTGTTATAGGTAGTTGTATCTTATCCTACTAATTACCAAATGTGAACAAATACAACCTCTATGTTCATCCATCGGCTAATCTCTTTAACATATGTTTATGTTTTGGGACAAACCATGTAAAGTTAAAATAATTTTATCAATGGTAGATAATTTAAAATGATATTATGAGAAATATATCAAATTAGATATTAATTTACATAAGTTCAAGAACGCATAGCTACACGTTCTCAACAAGACCAACAATCATAATAGTAGCAATGTCAATGTTTGGAGCATGTTTTTTTTACTATTTTTGATGTGGAATGGGTGATGTCTACTTCTAAAGTGGACCTTACGGCCAGTAGAAGCAGTAGTCACTTGAGGAGGAGGGTGAGACATGCTTGAATGGGTGCTTCGCTGTGTGTTTCATGGTGCATTTGGCAAGAAAGAAACTGTAGAGTATTTTTTGAACGTGTAAATAGTCTTATAAATTGTTTGAAGGAAACCATTGTCATTTTCTTATTTTGTTAGTTAAAAGAGAATACTCCTTTTTTTTATTCTTATTTGGTTGATTTTTTGGATGAGTTATGCTTGTCTGTAGATATATAGGGATGTTTAGGTGACTAATTTGTAAGTTATAACCTAATTTTAAAAAATCACTTTTTTAAATGCCTTTTTCTAAAAAATCGTGTTAAATATAAATAATTTTTTTATCCTTATCCAAACACAATTAAAAAAAGTCATAAGTTCAAGTCAAAACTACTAAATTAGTTAGGTCCAAACATCTCTATAGGCAGTCTTTCGCTAGTTGGTTTTACATGATTTATCCTCTTTTTGGCAATTTGTATATAGTTACATTTAATTATAAAAAAAAATAGTGTTAATTAGATGTCACTAAACAATTTGGTATCACAACAAATGCATGGATAGATTGCAGATGTCAATTATGCAACTATTAAATATTAATGACCTATCAATTGAGTGACAGTAAAGATCTTGGTTAATACAGGTTGGGTGTTTAAAACATATATATATATATATATACGGGCTCAAAGGGATTTGAGATGCTCTTGTCATTGGGGAAAAAGGAAAAAAGGGGTCTTTTTTCCAATTAATTAAATGCTTTCCCTTTACTTTTCTTTTCTTATAAGTTTTTCATAAATAAATAGATCAAGATACTTTATCCTTATATAAATATATGTCTATATTTGTAAAGTTCTGGAGATCCAACGCCTAACTTAAGAACAATTATTTTGAAAAGAAACATAGTTAGACATTGTTATAGTAACAAATTAACAATATGTAAAAAGAGAAAAAAGAAAAGAGAACAGGAAAAAAATTTTGTCTTGGAATTTTGATCTCTAGTAAATGGTAAAACCAAGTTGCAAATTGGTTGACAACAACATTAAAAAAAAAAAAAAAAGCAACTCACGTCATTGCAAGATCTGAAGAAGGTTAACGTAGCTTTATTCTTGTATAGGAAAAGACTATTATGTGTTTTGAACTCATGAGACTCAAGTCATAATGAAGCAAACTTACTGCTGTGCCGAGACTCGACCTCACAACGATTGAAAAGAAAATTCTTGGTCCACTCATTTACTACTTACATATGAGCAAAGAAATGCCAAGCAAAATGTGAAGAAGGAAGAAAGGGTGAAAAACAGTTAGCTCCAATATAGCCATTAATTCTAATCCTGCCAGCAGAGAAGCATAACAATACATCTTCTGATTATGTAGACCTTAACCCTTTGCTCTTTGAGGTGCTCTCCTAGGCCTTTACATGGAAATCTTTTCTTAGATCCTGCAATAGAAGTACTTGCCATCTTCATCTCTCCTCTTCTATGTACCCTTCTCTCTCCCTTCAATGAAACTTTCTTGCTCTATCAAAGAAATGAGTTTCGAACTTTTTTATCAGCCTTTGGGAGTATGTCTACATGTAGTACGTAATGATTTGAATGGAATGAATGGGCATTCTTATAGGGAAAAATAAGGACTGTGGGCCAGGCTGCAGGGTCCAATGATGAGCCAGATAAGGTAAGGGGCAGCATCGAGGGGATATTGGCCCACAACTCTCCTTCACAAACATTATATATTCTTATCCTATAAAAATTTTCTAATTGCTTTAGAATAGGGTAATATTATACAGCTAAATATTTATAAGTATTTATCATTAGAATAATCTAGTTGAATAAGAGTATTTTACTTTAAAACAAAATACTCATTGTGATAACTAGTAATTAGAAAAGTACAATTGTTGCATCATTCTGATAAAATCTTCTATATAAATTTTTAAAAAAATAACATTTTTCTTTAGAATAACCAATTGCCAACCAGTTGCCAAACCTGGCAATGGGTGGAAGTTTGCTAACTCCTAGTTAAGCAAGTCATATCTTTGAAATCCCAAAACATTTGAAGAACCTAAATCTCAACTCTAAAGAATCCTGACTCTCAAGAATCTGAACTCTACAAAATCTAGAATTCTCAATGACATAATTTCTAGGCTAGAAAGTTTCCAAGAATGTTGCAAGAAAATTTCGGAGGAATATTGTTCAAAAGAAAAGCATAATGCAAGAGCAAACATGAAATTAAAGGAAGTTGGTTACTGCTTTGAAAAGGGATTAGAATGGATCCTTGCCCATGATTTCTTTAGAGCACAAGAAGAGAATAAAAGAGGGAGAAGGATTGATGCTTGGCCTTAGGCTAATCAGAGCCATTTGCTGATTGTGCTGCTAAAAATCAACACCACATGGTATGAATCCTCTTCGGGGGAGTCACTTTATTCTATCATGGACCAGAGGCCCCGTGCTGAGTTTGCACTTTCAATGTACAATTAATATAAAAAAAAGTCCTAGCTGTACGGTACAAAAGAGGTCAAGGGTACACGTGATAGGCACGAGAAATGCACGGTCACTATCTGTGGGATGGAAGACAACCTAGTTTCATAATTTCATTGAATGTGTGCCTTTAAATCAGAGTCTTTTTTATTTGTAGAATTCATCAGTCTGCTTTGTGCATGGCCCCTCTGCATTATTGTGAGGGAGCTGGCCATCCCTTCACTTGACTATTGCCCGATCAAGTTAAATTATGGGTACATTTGGAACAGTTTTTTTTAAAGTTTTTTAATTTGATTTTTTGGGCCAATTTTTTTTACTAATAAGCAAAAAAAAAAAAAAAGTTAGATTCTTCCAACGTTATTTTTGTTTCTTTTTGCATTTTTAATTATCTTAGATTATAAAAACAAAAAAGTTAAAAAATAAATAAATCTTTTTGTTTATAAAAAAAAGTAAAATAAAATAAAAATTAAATTTAAGCTCTACCAAATGGAACCTAGATCGTTGAAAGAAAATGTTAGATCCAATTCCCCATTTCTGACTGTATTTTCTCATCTATGGACATGAGTGAGTAGGTCTCACATGCCTTTTAGCAATGTGAATCCTATTGTCTTGTATAATAGTGAGAAAATGAGATGACAATTGAGATTATATATAGTATTACTTATATTTGAATGCAAAAAAGGGGAAAAAAGTAACAACCCCTGCTTCGCTTTATGCAAAATTAACAATGAAAACCCGGGTTCTGATCCAAGCAAAATTAACTGTTATTACTCTTTCTCTCTCGTCGTCAATTACTTTTTGAAAAATAACTTTGAAACTCCAGAATTGAATCACCACGACTCATGTATGATACAACAAATACAAAATTTTCAAAATTATGGGTATATAATTTTGTTTCACCAATGAAAAAGGAGTGAAAATGGTTTTGGAATTCACATTATAATAGAAAAATATTATATGTAGTCTGCTTCTTAATCTCTTTTTCCAATTTAGTAGGATGACCACACAACATCGCTAAAGCACTTTTTGATATTCATTCTTTGTATTTTTGGGTAAATAATTATTTTGTCCTTCTAACTTTGCCTCATATTTCAATGTCATTCTTGAAATTTGATTTATTCTATTTGAACCTCCAAGTGTCAATGTGGTCCAACCTTTTAAAATCAGTTAGAAAACTTAAAATTAATTATACTTTGACCCTCTTAACTATGATTTAGTTTTATTTTACCCCGCTAAACTAAAAGTCGTTACATTTATTCCTAAATTATGAGAATTTAAGTTTGTATCAATAGTATTGACAAAAAAAAAAAAAAAAAATCAAATTGAATACTTGTAGCATTTCTGATCGAATACAATATAAATTTTTTTTGTTCTTGGTTAACAGTTGTGTAGTTTAAAAAATCTCCTCGATATTGTTAAAGCTAATAATTTGTGGTTCACAAAAGCAAGATTTTATGAATCATTTTTGGCCATTTTCTTAGGCATTTTGAAATGATTTATAACATTTCGTAGCCATAAAATTATTTTTTTTCTCTTTGTTTTAGAGATTAATATAAACTTTTGACCAAACAAATTTTAAATTTTAAATTTTATGATGGTGAAATTGTAACCATTTTTAGTTGAATGAGGGTAAAGTAATATCAAGTTATAGCTTAGAAGGCCAAAGCATAGTTAGTATTTAATTTTCTTACCTATTTTGAAAAGTTGAACCACATTGTCTTCCTTTTAAAAGTTGAAGGGCTTAAATGTTGGCCCAAAAGGCAACCCAAGAGGGGGGTGAACTGGGTTTTTCAAAACTAATTGCAATTAAGACTAATTAAAATTAATCTAAGCAATATAACAGTAATTCAAGGTTTATGCAATGCAATATAATCAAGTAAGAAATGAAAGCAAAGAACAAAATGAGACACCGAAAATTACCGAGATTCAACCACAACTTGTGGTCTACGACCTCACCCCAAGATCCCCTTGAAATCTTCTTCCACTATAGATTATCCAATTACAAGAAGGAGATTAGTTGAAGTGCCTAACTCACTCTCCTTAAAGCTTACACCCAAGCTTCAATGTCTCAAGAATTTTATCCAAGATTTCTCAAACTTACACAAGTGTTTTTTTTAAACTAGAGAACACTCAAACTCTTAACTCACACGTGTATAGAAAATATATAATTGAAGTACAAACTCTTTGTGAAGAGTAGATAAGAATTGAATAGCTCACTAAATGCCAACCCTTGAGAACAATGGGAATATTCTGATGTGTAAGAAATGTTCAGCTCAAAATCATCAAATGTTAGAAGAATATTGTATCTCTTATTAATAAATGTGTTTGGAGTCTTCTATATAAATCCCTCCATCAATTTGAACCGTTGGAGATGGTTGGGGTTTCATTTAATGCTAGATCAGACCAATATAACGTTTAAAAATATAGCCGTTAGACTCAAGTGTCGACACCTATACTCCATGTGTAGACACATCATACTATTATTTGGTCACTGGCTTGCATGTGTCGACACTTCAAAACCATGTGTCGACACATCGTACTTGTCCTTGGTCACTGCCTTTTATATGTCGACACTTCAAGACCATGTGTCGACACCTGCAATTACATTCCTTAAGTCTTGCCCTCTATCTTCATGTGTCGACACCTTAAACCCATGTGTTGACATCTGCAGTGCATTTTTCAAGTCTTGTCTTCTGGTTTCATGTGTTGACTCCTTGAACTCAGAAATTGTTTTCTATGCTTTTCTTCGCCAATTTTCTTCAGATAATTCAAGTTCTTCAAGGAGTGTTTACTTTGGGGTATCAAAAAACTCTTAAATGATCTTCAATCAAGTGTAGTTACTTGAAAGAGCTCCAATTCAATTTTGGATATAATTTTTTCATGTTGATTAAACTTGAACAACTTTTGATGTCTTTAAGACCATCTTCTTGAATCTCCAATGTATCTTCCAAAAGCTTGATGATTTCTTCTTTAAGCATCTTTAATCTCTTTGAAATCAATTCATTGGATTGATATTTGAATAGATGCCATTCTTTTCCATTTCTCATCCTTAGCTTGTTGTGCATAAATTTTCTTGTTATGCCATAATCTCTGATATACAAAAAGTTATAACATCTTTGATTTATTTCCTATTTTTCTACACACTAAATAAAGATATTAGAAAACTAACATAATGTTTGGTTATCATCAAAATCAAGACACTGAGTCAACATTAAATAGAAAATCTATTGGCCCAAGAGTGCAACCTAAGATGGGGCGTGAATAGGGTTTCAAAAATAATCACAAATAATTTTAACTAAAAATTAATTAAGCAATCTAATAGCAGAACCAAAGAGTGTGTGCAATGTGTTCAGGCAATATCAAACAAGAAATAAAAAACAAAGCACAAAATGAACACGAAGATTTACCGAGGTTCAGCCACAACTCGTGACCTACGACCTCACCCTCATGACCCCTTTGAAAGCTCCTCCACTATGCAATGAACAATTACAAAACAGGTGCTAGTTGATCCAGTGCCTAGCTCACTTCTCACAAGAGCTCTTTCCAAGCTCTCAAATCTCCCTAAGTGATTTTATCCAAGCTTCACTCACACTTACAGGTGTGAAACTCACAAGTTTACAAACACACCCAAATAGAATAAATAAAGTTTACACAAAGTATCTCTCTCAAAGAGTGGATAGAATCAGTGTAAGATTAGTAAATCCCCAATATCTCAGCAAAGCAATAGTAATAACTAGGGTTTATGCTTTCAAATTTGATTGTTGTAGTTGTATAGATATCCTCTCTTGTTGCATATGCTGTGGGGATCTTGTATATATGCCTTAGCTTCAATTCTAGCCATTGGAGGTAGTTGAGGTTGCATTAAATGTAAAAACACAGCTATAGAATGTTTAAAAATATTACCATTGCAATAGCATGGGTTGACCCTTAGGCTGCAAGTGTCGATACCTTCAAGCTCTGGACACTATTTTTTAAGCAATCTGCCTCTATGCGTCGACTCTTGAGGAACCAAGTGTTGACTCCTTCAAGTTTTAGCATATATCTCTAAGGCACTGTCTCGATATGTCGACTCTTCTAGGCTCATGTATCAACTCTTTTAAGGATATTTCAAAGTCATACACACTGTCTCCATGTGTTGACTCCTGTAGGCTCATGTGCTGACTCTTTTAATGTTTTATCAAAATCATACACTCTGTCTCCATGTGTTGACTTTTGTAAGCTCATGTGTCGACTCTTTAAGGATTTTTCAAAGTCGTGCAATTTGACTCCATGTGTCGACTCTTGATGGTCTAAGTGTCGACACCTGATGAGTTAAGTGTCGACTTCTAGAATGAATGTGTCGACTCTTGCCAATTTAAATGCTCAAGTTCAAGTCACTGTCTTCATGTGTTGACTCCTGGAGTGAATGTGTCGACTCTTGCCAATTCAAATGCTCAGGTTCAAGTCAATGTCTTTATATGTTGACTCTTGGAGTGGATGTGACGACTCTTGCCAATTCCATAGGCTACATTTTGCAGAACTTCTTCAGCCTTCTTCCAATCCTTCAAGTACTTCATTGATATTCCAGATTAAACTTTTAAGGCCTGAAATGTCTCCTTCCATGCATGTTATTCTTCAAGAACTTCTTCAATCAATTCATAGCTTCTCTTGGTTTGTTGAGACTTCATCAAATCTCGCAAAAGATATTCCTAGACTTGTGATATTCACTTCACTTGGTCTTTACCACCTTTAATCTCTTCGATATAAAATCATTTGAATTAGATTGCATCTAGGACTTTTTCAATCCAATAGCTTCTTCTATCATTTTCACACTTTTCAATTCTTCTTGACACGCTTCATAAATTCTTCAAATATTCAAGTTTCAAGTCATAGTCTAATTAATGCATAATATACTCTGCACACTAAGTAAAGTAATTAGACATTAAACAAAATTTTGTTATTATCAAAATCAAGGCATGGAGTCAACAAAATCAAAATTTTGGGATGACTTTAAAACCTAAAGCGAAGTTGGAGGGACTAAATGATTGTTTATCTTTATATTTTTATTCTAAGGATAATACTGTTATTAAACTCTCACCTTCTATGTAAATAATCAACCCAAAGTAACAAAGGATGACCATTTTTGGTCACTCATCAGACAAACTTTCATATTCTCTTAGTTCTATTCCTTGCTTTGCAAAAAGTTACATTCAAAGTCTTTTTCATTTGTATTTAAAGAATATTCCCAGTTTTGGTTCATTGGTTAGAAATTGAAATTGTTGAGAGCATAGTTACCAAAATGGAAAGCGGAAGCGGAAAATGTTAGGGGAAATGGACGTGGGAAATGTGGCCAAAAAATATAAGAGAAAACGGGAAGCGCAAAACGATTAGGAAGCTTAATAGGAAATTTTCGTGAAACTCAAAGGAGACCTTTAAAAATTATTAGAGACCTTTGATTACACTTCAAAAGTGTAATCTCAAAGCCCAAATTAGTTGATTGTTAGCTATTTTTGTATATATTAGATTGTTGTTTTATCCTCTGAAATGACCTAAACATGCCTTAATCTATTTTTGCAGGAATTGGAGTTTAAACAAAAAGAAAAGGAGGAAAAATTAGTCAACCGATCGATCTACCTAACAGACCAATTGATCGGGTGATCGATCGCTTAACTCCACATTCAGTCGGTAGCGTTGGAAATCCATCGATCGCTCTACTACAGTTGCAGAGGTCCTCCAAAAGCCAAATTTTATAGAGGGTGTTTTTCCGATTGAAGGGCGATCGTTGACCTATCAATTGGTAGATCGATCGCCTCCCCACCAAGTCGATTGGTTTACACAACCCCTATTTTTAAACACATGTATATAAGGCTGTTTTTGACATTTTTGAGGAGGACTCTCATTCTCTCTAATCGTAGAACCCTAGAAAAATTCAGAGAAGCTGTATTAGAGGTAGATATTATAGTTTCTTTGATTTTCTTAGCACTTTCTTTCCATTTATCTTGTAACCAAACACTCAATTTTATCTATAAGAGCCTAGATCTATTGTTTCTCATGTCTTCTCAATACTTCTGCATGCTTTCTATAATGGAATTCTCTAGCTAAATTCTTCATGTGGATGCAATTGTAAGAATTTATCAAGGTTTACATGGAAATTGAAGGGGAATATTCTAATTCTATTAAATATCTTTAGATTTCTTCTTCTCTACTCAATTGGAGTTGATTTATCTTGAAATTTAGATTCATAATCATGGTTTGATGAATTTATAGTTTGCTTTTAAAGATCTCATAATGTTTTCAAATCATACTCCAATTGGGAGAGAATCCAAGGTTTTCAAGTCTAAATTCCCAAATCAAGGATTCATAGAGAGATCCTTGATTTGAGTTATCCAAACTCTCTCTCTTTAATCCCATATAGATTATATCTATATTTCTCTTAAAAATTCATTTGATTCTTTAGTTAATCAATTTGAATTGCAAGTTGTTAGAGTTAACTAGGTTTAATTGTTTAGCTCTAGTCTCAATTGTCCTTAGTTCTTTAGCTTAATGCATAATTGCTTGCATTTCCATTGGGTAATTGATTAGTTGATTGTTAATTTTGCTTAAAATTGCTTAGAGGTTACCCAATTAAATCCCAAACCCCCCAAAAGATTTTCGGTCTAATTTTGGTTACCATAGATTGGTTTTCCACTTATTTTTAGCAATATTGATTCAATAGCTCTCTAACGTCTTGCTTCATGTTAATTGTTAGATTTGTACAAATTCCTTGGAAAAGAACGATTCGGAACTCAACCGGTACAATTACAACACGGCCACTTGCTCTTGAGTGCACATTTGGATGTGGATCAAAAGTTTTAGCACCGTTGTCGGGGATTTGAAGGCATGAGCTAAATTTTGGAAAAAATTTGAATTAAATTGCAAAAATCGGTGAGAATTAATCACTCACCTTCAAGGGAAGTATTTATGGCTTACGGCCAAGGGGACATCCTTCGTCCCTTTTATGTGAATACCCATACTAGATTTTTGGTTATCATTTTCTTAATTTGTTTTGGTTGATTAGCGTAATTGCATTGCATCTTGCTGGGAGCCCATTTGGTAGCATAGTTTAGAGGGTAGGTTAGTGTGCCAACTTTTTGAATTGGTGGTATTGTCTTTGTATATGGAGATTAGAGGATTTGAAGTGAATTGAAAAAGCCATTGTCCAATATTGCATTAAGAAAAAAGCCGTTATTCGGTCATATATACATGCCTGTGTATGATGTATTGCTAGAATCTAGATATCTCATTTGTTGCATTCATTTGCATGCCATCATTCAAACGTGATATATACAGACGTCTTGTAAGGCTTGAGAGTTCTAGTGCTTCTTCATCTCTTAGAGAACTTATTTTCGAACTCCCTTTAGTTGTAGACTTTGGTTTTATATCAATGACCAATATCAATGGAGGAGGGCTACCTAACATCTTTCTCCCAAATCTCAATGGCATATCAAACATCCCCAATCAAAATTTGAATGCCGACCCTAATCTTCAACCAAATCCTCCAGAAAGGATTCCTAATGTAGTAGCGGGCAATAACTTTGACCAAGGGAGCAATCATGGCGACATGGCGGCTCCCCAATATCAAAGATTAAGGGATTACATGAATCCTCCTAGGCAAGCTCTGAGCTCTTATATCGTTTTTCTTCCTCATTACACTACATTGAATATTAGTTCAAGGATGATGCAATTGTTATTGCAATTTCATAGAATGGAGTCCGAGCGATCATATGCATTCATAAAAGAATTTGAAGATGCTTGTTCCCTAGTCACGGACAACTCTTGCCCAAGGAAAAATTTTCTCCTAACACTCTTCCCTTTTTGTCTAAAAGATATGGCTAAGACATGATTTAACTCGTTGAGACCATTGTCTATTCCTTCTTAGCAAGCCCTTCAAGGGGAGCTTTTGAAGAAATTTTTTTCAGAGAACCGAACGGAGGCTTTTAGATACCAAATTTCGTAATTCTCCCCCATGTTGGGAGAATCATTTTCCAATGTTGGGAATGCTTCAAAGGCCTTCTAATTTCTTGCCCACACCATGGTTTCAATGAATGGCATATTATTAACATTTTTTACGCATCTCTTATCCCCTAATTGAAATAATTTGTAGAGACAATGTGCATGGGAACTTTCATGGATAAGCAACCTCATAAAACTTATGCCTATTTTGACTACCTCACGAGATTGGGCTACCACCAGGACCTAAAATCCTAAGAGTTGACCCAATCTACAAGGGGTAAAGTATTAATTGAAAGAAGTAGATGATGTTAATGCTAGGCTTATAGCATTGGTAAGAAAATTAGAAGCTTTAGAAGTGAAGAGAGTGAACGCGGTTGAGATAGAAGAAATTAAGGAGGTAAGTTGTGTTTTGTGTGAGACCAAGGACCATGACACTTTGTCTTGTCCGGTCATCCTGGGGGGTTAATGAGGCTTTGCATGGCCAAGTTAACACCATAGGTCAATACCAACGAGGAGGGAGTAACCCCTATTCCAATATGTATAATAACCTCGGGTGAAAGGATCAACCAAATTTCTCCTTCACCTTTCCAAACACAACCATACCAAGTTCCTTCTATGGCATCATTTTCGTCTCAACCAAGACCACACCAACCTCCACAACAAGCCCTGACTAGCACATATCAACCACTACACAAGAGGGCCCTAGATGACACTTTCCAAAATTTTATGCATAATTAAGGGAGTGTAAATGATAAAAAGTTAGAGCAACAAGGCCAAACATTGGTTGATATTAAGAGTCAATTGACTCTTCTCACCCAAGCCTTGTCTATCAATGAAAAGGGTAAGTTACCCACTCAACCTTAACCAACTTCGGCTAGACACGTGCATTTCACCAAAACCTTTGGTCAACCGTCGTCTAACCATGAACAAGTCCAAGCTATTACTACCTTGCGGAGTGGAAAAGTTATTGATAAAGCCATTCTTCCTAGGGATCCTTTAGTTAGGGGAGACATTCCTAAGGTAGTAAATAGCTAACTTGAGGTTAAAGGTGAGAACACTCCTAGTGGGGTGGAGGAAAATAAAGCTAGGAAGGAAGTCGGTAAGGAGGGAGAGAATTGTGAACAAGAAAAGAAGAGTGAAAAGGAGAATAATGAATCCGTGGCTAGAAACGAGAAAGCCTTGAGGGAAGAACGCGAAGCATTAGCTTATACCCCTTTCCCTCACCGTTTAGCAAAGACGATGGATCATCCGTTAAGTTCTGAAATCTATGAAATATTTAAACAAGTCAAGATCAATCTACCTCTCCTAGACTCTATCAAGAAAGTTTCATCTTATGCTAAGTATTTTTTAAAGATTTGTGCACTATTAAGAGGCGGTTAAAAGTTAGAGATAATGTCTTTCTTGCTTAAGATGTCAACTCCATTGTCCAAATTAAAACCCCATCAAAAGACAAGGACTCGGGATGTACTACGATTGCTTGTATTATTGGAGATCATAGGATTAAAGGTTGCTTACTTGATCTAGGGTCAAGTGTGAACCTATTGCCATACTCCATATATGAGCAGTTAGGTCTAGGAGAACTTAAGTCTACTAGACTCACACTCAACCTTGCAAATAGGTTAATTAAGGCACCTAAGGGGGTAATGGAAGATGTTATGGTGCAAGTGGAGAAATTTTACTATCCGGTGGACTTTGTTATTTTGGACACTCAACCAATTGTGGACCCTAATACACAGAATCACATATCGGTCATTCTTGGTTGCCCTTTCTTAGCCATATATGATGCTATCATTTATGTACGGGGTGATCTTTTAAAGTTGTCTTTTGGAAACATGATCGTTGAGTTAAACATGTTCAATGCGAGGAAACAACCGAATGAGCGTGAGGATATTAGGGAAGTAAATTTTCTCACTACTTTTATCTAAGATCATTTCAAGAGGTATTATGTAGAGGACCCATTAACTAGAGTTCTTATATTTAGCGAGGGTCTAGCTTACTTGGAAAATGAAGAAGAAGAGGTAGGTGAAGAGGTTAGTGAGCTAGAGGTCGTACCCGTTATGGCGGTAGGTCAATGGACTCCCACTTTTGAGTCTTTAACTCTTAACCCTATCAAACTTCAACCATCGGAACTCAAAGCCCCAATACCCGAAAGGAAACCATTGCCCTTTACTCTTAAATATTCATTTTTAGGAGTGGGTGAGTCATACCTGATAGTCATATCTTTATGTCTATTGGAGACTCAAAAAGAGAGTTTGTTGGAGGTGTTCAAGAGGCACTGAAAAGTCATAGGTTGGACGATCGCCGATCTTCATGGGATTAGCCCCCTTGTGTGTATCCATCGTATTTACCTTGAGGAAGGGACTAAATTGGTGCATCAAATACAATGGCGATTGAACCCAACCATGAAAGATGTTATAAGAGGAGAGGTTCAAAAATTGCTTAATGCGGGTATCATCTACCACATATTCGACTCTAGGTGGGTTAGCCCAACTCAAGTTTTCCTAAGAAATCTGGAGTGATGGTAATGCGACATGTAAACAAAGAGTTGATACCCACTCAGATTCAAACCAGGTGACGTATGTGTATAAATTATCGCCGTCACTAGCAAGGACCATTTTCTCCTTCCCTTCCTTGATCAAGTGCTTGAACGTGTTGCGGGGAGGGCATATTATTATTTCCTTGATGGTTATTTCGGATACAACCAACTAGAAATAGCCATGGAAGACCAAGATAAAATAACTTTCACATGTTCCTTTGGCACATTCCCTTATAAGCAGATGCCCTTCGGGTTATGTAACGCTCCTGCCACTTTCCAAAGATACATGATGAGCATTTTTAGTGATATGGTGGAGCGGATCTTAGAGGTCTTTATGGATGAATTTTCAGTTTATGGGGACATGTATGAACAATGTCTAGCCAATTTAGAATCCGTATTTAAGCGATGTGAGGAAAGTCATCTAGTGTTAAATTGGGAAAAGTGTCACTTTATGGTGATACAAGTTATAGTCTTAGGCCACATCATTTCAGGGAGGGGTATTGAGATAGATCTCACCAAGGTTGAGTTAATTCAAAAACTACCTACCCCTCGGATTGTTAAAGATGTGAGATCCTTTCTTGGGTATGCCGGGTTCTACTGGTGCTTCATTCAATTATTTGGTGCCATCTTTAGGCCTTTATGTGTTCTATTGGCCCAAGATACACCATTTGAGTGGACTCCATCTTGTCGACTAGCATTTAACACGTTGAAGAATTATTTGACCACGGCTCCACTAATCCAACCTCCGGATTAAAGTCTACCCTTTAAGCTTGTGTGTGATGCTAGTGATTACCCATAGCGGCCGTTTTGGGCCAAAAGAATAAAAAGACACCTCATGTGCTTTATTATGCTAGCAAGACATTGAATGATGCCCAAGTTAACTAAACCATTGAAAAAGAATTGTTGGCTATAGTCTTTGCTTTGGACAAGTTTTGTTCCTACTTAGTGGGCTCATTAGTGATTATTTACACCGATCACGCCGCTCTTAAATATTTATTGTCCAAACAAGATGCTAAGCCTAGATTAATTCGGTGGTTATTTTTAGACTCCCCTTTGAGGCTCCCACCGTTGATGGCTCCCCCATTAATGAGACATTTCTTGATTAACAACTCATGCTTTGTCAAATTGTAACACAGCCTTACCCATTGGTATGCCAATGTGGCCAATTATTTGGCCACAAAGGCTATTCCTTCTCGTTGGTCTTCCTTAGACAAATGAAATTTTTTTCAGATTGTGAGGTAATTTTTTTGGAGTAAGCCGTACTTATTTAAGTATTACTTTGATCAAGTGGTTTGAAGATGTGTGCCGAACGTGGAGTTCAATAGTGTGATGACATTTTGTCATTCTTATGCTTGTGGAGGACATTTTTCTTCAAAGAAGACTACGACAAAAATTCTTCAATGTGGGTTGTATTTATTGGGAATTTATACTAAAAGACATGCTTTGTGTAATAGTTTTAGTATTTATTAATAAATTAGTTATTCCATTTTAATGAGAATCTGTGTGAGAAATGTTTGGATTGTGTTATTTATTTAATGATTATACTTGTGTGTCTCTTATTCTATATAGTAGATAATTTGGTGTGTAGAGTACGACTTACACACGGAAGATCAGATCATCGGTTCTTGTGGAATATAAGTTTATCGTTCACAGTCTTAGATGGAAATGGACACACCATCAGTAAGACTGTAGTACAAGGTTTTAATAGGTCTGTCTTGACTATAGGGAACGGTATAGTTCCAACTCCTTGCACTAGTACACTTTGTGTGTATTGAACAGGACCGTGTTGAGGTAATTGTTTTTATACTAACTATATAAAACAATTAATACCTAATGATTATTATGAGTACTTATGTTCTTAATCCTAATGTAATAAATAGACACGTGCATGTAGTATTTATTGTTTTGATTCGTAGAAGAGTGAGATTCTTTGTGGGTTAATAAACTTAGTGAGTTAGACAATAACATTACGTGTATGGTGAATATTTATTATTGATGGAATCCACGTCCCCGTATAGGGATTGATAATACCCCCTTGACAAAGCTTGTTAGTTTTGATTATGTCAAACCTTACAGGTAGATTATGAATCCGACAAATCAAATAAGTTAAGTGGAAGGTCTCAAGGAATTAAATAAGTTTATTAAATTTAATTGTCATTAATTTAATTTAATAGACGGGTATTTGTAATCTTAACGTGGAGAGATAAATAAACATTTAATAATATAGAGCTCGAAATATAATTTTTAGTATGACAGGGAGTGCAATTATAATTTGTTAGTGGTATAAATTATAATTTACGTAAATAAGAATTAATCCTGGTTGGATTAGGAGTCCTTATTTGCGTAGAAAGCCCTAGTTATACTAATCCTATGGTCCCTACTGTAGCCTATATATATACGCGCTCTAAGAGCTGCTAGGGTTACACTTTGCACATAATTGAGAGATACAAATTTTTGTGAGGAAGAGAAACCCTAGCAGCGGCAAGCCTACTCTTTGTAGAGCAAGGTGTGTATGAGGAATACAGTAGAAGTCTGAAGGTTGAGTTCGAGCAGTTGCTTCGTGCTTAGTGTTGATTCTTGTTATTCGGGATCAAACCAGAGAGATCTCGAAAGTACGATTCTAATCACGTAGATTAGATTATGCTAATCAGATAAGAATTTTTGGTAGTATGCGTATACACTATAGCCAAGTCGTGAGAAATTCTGCAGTCCCCAACAGTATTGACCCTTGATGTTTAAGGATGTTCATGCCTATTGTCTAGCTTGTGATAGGTGCCAAAGACTAGTAAGTCTCTCTAGATGGTACATGATGCCCTTTAACCCATTACCATTCTTGAGATATTCGATTGTTGGGGGATTGATTTTATTGGCCTATTTCCTAGTTCATTTGATTATCTTTTTATCTTAGTAGCAATTGACTGTATGTCAAAATGGGTAGAAGCCATAACCACAAAAACTAATGACCACCAAGTTGTGGTCAAATTTTTGAAAAAAAAAAAATTTTTTTTCCCAATTTGGCATGCATCAGGCCCTTATTAGTGATGGGGGCTCCCATTTTTACAATAGGCCATTTGCTACTTTGATGGACAAGTATGGCATCGTGCACAAAGTTGGACTTTGTTATCATCCTCAAACCCAGGGCCAAGTTGCATTGGCTAACTAAGAGATTAAGCACATTCTAGAGAAAACCATCAATCTAACTAGGAGAGATTGGTCTCTCCAATTAATTGATGCTTTATGGGCCTACCACACGACATACAAGATTATACTTAATGCTTCTCCTTATTAGCTTGTTTATGGGAAGGCTTGTCACCTTCCAGTTGAGATTGAACATAAAGCTTTTTGGGCAATTCGCTAATGTAACAGAAATCTTAATGAAGTGAGCATCGATAGAAAACTCCAACTCATTGAGTTAGAAGAACTTAGAAATGATGCACTTAAGAATGCTAAAATTTCTAAGCCCTAAATGAAAGCCCTTCATGATCAACATATCTTGAGGAAATCTTTCAAAGTTGGTCAAAAGGTCCTACTCTATGATTCATGTTTACATTTATTTGTAGGATAAATTGTGAAGTAAGTGGCCGGGTCCTTACCTAATTAAAGAAGTGTTTCCTCATGGGACGGTTGAAGTCTAAAATTTTGCCAATGGTATGTATTTCAAGGTTAATGGGCAACGTTTGAAGCCCTACTTTGATCATTTTGAGGAGAGATAGATTGTGTGGATATCATTGATCCACCAATTTTGGTTTGAAATTGATCCTTTGATGATGCTTAATTTAGGAGTAGGAACTTTTATTTATTTATTTATTTTTTGTTTTGTCTATAGGATTCTTTAGTTAGAGGTAGAATGTAATTGCCTTGTCTTTGAATTTCTCATGCTATTCTAGTACTACATTTTATTGTTTATAAAGAATGCCATACCTTCTTTTGTCTTCTCGTAATTTTGTCTTTTCATTTTTTGGTTTTTTGTGATGCTTTTATGTCTGTTGTTGTTAGTGTAAGAAGAGCGAGAAGGTGCAGAGATTCTTTGCACCCTTGTTTTTTGGTTAGGTGCATTATTAGTGAGAGGGGAGCATCTAATGTAGAAAGTGGGGGGAGTGCTTTATATTCGCATGTGTGTGATTCATCTTCTTCAACCTCTCTTCCTTTCTCTTGCTTTCTCCTTCTTTCTTTTTCCTTTCTATCCCTTTATCTTCATGGCCTCCAAAAATGGAGGTGAGATGAGCAAGTAGACCACTATTAAGGTAGTTGAGGTTGATCTTGATTATGGAGCTTTTCTAAAGACTTTTGTCCACGTCGCCAAGTCAGGTCTCTCGAAGGAGCACACCGTAGAGGTGGCTTGCTTAGTGGCCCCACATCTTCTTGCTGTCTCTCCCTGGCCCATTCGTGCCCCAGCGGCAAAATCTAAAAAATCGACAGGCCACTCTTTTGCGACAAAGAAGACATAATGGCATAGCTTTTAGGAGAGTACTAGTTAGGAGTTTGGTTCTTGTACCAGTGGATTGTGGCCTGTCTTTGGTTTATGCCTTTTCTATTATGCCATTGTACTTCTTTATGCTTGGTTACATATTGTGCATGTGCTACGGTTACTCAATTATTTCTCTTATTTTCCCTCTTTATCTTGCTCTTTTATGTGTCGCGTCCCGGCTTTTGACCAAGTCCTTTCGACTCGAAAAAAGCATGAAACTCTGTCATTAGAACTTATGCTCCTAGGAAGACGAGTGCGATTAGGTTTGAGAATTTGATTTAACTAAGGGCTTTTTTAGAAAAATAAGAGTCGCCACCTAACTTAATTGAGGTGAGTTAGGTCACTTAAAATTAAGTATAATCCGAAGATTAAACTTGGGGTTTTTAGCAAAAGGTTTTGAAAAACTTCCTCACGAGAGGGTTTTTTAGAAAATAGGTTGTTTGGTAACCTTTGGAAAGTTTTAAGCCATTTTTTGGAACTAACTCCATTTTGGTCACTCGAAAACAGAAATCTATGTTCCGGGGGTTGGTTACGTGTAGGGAAGATATCCTAAAATCATCACCCTACCCCACTCTTTCGGTACCTACATGTCTAATCACCCTTAATTTACTCATTTGAATAACCGGTTACTATTGTCCACTTAATATCCACTTTAATATTTTGAAAACGAGGTTTAACCATCACTTTTTGGATGAATGATGCATGATGCAAGTTTTGAAAAAAATATTTGAAAATATAAAAGTCTTGAAGAAATTTGAAATAGAAATCTTGAATTGATAGAGAGTTTTGAAAAAAGGACTTAAGTTAAAATAAAAGTTATGATCGCACCATTTTAGTTTGCCTACATATCTCATTTGACGAGAATCAGGTCATTCGTAATTCAGGCAAAAGCCCGATGGAAAACAGGTGCATTAGGGCCTTTGGAATGTTTGAAGACACTTTGTGGTCATTGAAAAAATAACTTAAGAATTTTGATTTGAAGTAGGATGTTGGAATGTTTGTGGAATAACTTGAAGGTTTTTGAAAACGCTTTTGAAATAGGGTTTTGAAGTGTTTTGAAATGTTTTTGCAACAACTCGAGGGAGTTTTGGAAGTGTTTTGAAATAATTCAGGAGAGTTTTGAAGTGTTGTTTTGAAAACCTTGGAGGTAGGATTTTGGAGTATTTTAATAAACTTGTCTTCGAAGAGCTTTTGAAAGTAGTTTTTGAAAATGCCCATGGCTTTAGAACCTTAATATGGACAACCTTGAAGGTTGCACTTAATATATCACCCTCTTTTGGGATCCTTAACCATAAAATGGGATAGGGACACCTTGAGGTTGTGAGTTCTTGAAATCATTTTTTAAAATAGTTTTTCAAAAATGTTAAGTATCTAGACACTTTAGTTGAGACAAGTTTAAGAGAACTTCTTGAAGGCATTTTTGAAAATAGAGTGTAGGGATATTTGAAAAGGTTTTGGGTTTGATTTTTGAAATCTTAAGAGTGTGGGATGTTTTGAAAATATGTTATGAAAATGGTTTTTGAAAGATTATTTGAAAAGGGGTCTTTGAATTAGAACCTTGAAGCTTACTAACCTAGATTGGGTTGACCTAAGGTTAACTAACTCGGGTTAGGTTAACCTAGGGTTAAGGTGGACTAGGTTAACTAACTAAGGTTAGGTTAACCTAGGGTTTAGGTGAACTAGGGTTAGCTAACTAAGGTTAGGTTAACTTAGAGTTTGGATGACCTAGGGTTAACTAACTAAGGTTAGGTTAATTTAGGGTTTGGTTGTCCCAGGGTCAAGTTAGCCTAGGGTTGAAAGATGGTTTTAGACTAGGGTTTGAACCTAGTGGTTTTGGAGGGATGGTTTTATGCATTTTTGAAAAGGGTTTTGGAAAACAAATTATGTTATGCAAAGGACTTTGGTAGACAACCCTTTTGAAGGTCATTTCCATGAAAATTAACTCTAGTCGAATATATGGTTTGTATGGTTGATATTTGAAAACTACTCCGAAGAAGGTTTCCTTAGGACTATTATAACCTTTTATCTTAAAAAGAGTAGAAACTTTGAAGATCAACATAATAATGATAATTATTGAAAAACCATTTTTAATGCAAAGATGGAGAGAATGAACTTTTGAAAACCATTTTAAAAAGAGGGAACCATTCTAACAAGTTAGGGTTCCTATGGCCAATGTAAAGGAAGACCACTCGAGAAAGGATTCCGTGGGGCTGTTCCAACCATTAAACTTGAGAGAATAGAAACCTTAGAAATTAATAAATTTAAAAATCATTTTTATACAAGTTGAAATGCAAGGATACAAAAATGTGAGTTAGGAGTTAGTGGGGAGCTTTTCTAATGCATGATTACTTAGGGTCTCATCCTAAACTTCAAGGGCCAACTCTTGGAACCACTTTGAAAGAACATTGAAATAAGGAGCTTGAAAATGGCATGGGAATGGGAATAGTGTAAGTTTTGAAAAACATGTTTATAAACATGAAAATAAAGCCAAGCACACCAAACATGAACAAGATAGTCATATGCAAAGAGGGTCATGAATCCATACAAGGCTAGAGGCTACACTACATAATCAAAGTGCTCCAAGGCCATACCATCTTAAAGTAGGCTAGTGAGAGATCCCCTACACAGTGGCTCTCACTAGCTTTCCTCTAGGCATGAGCTAGGAGCTCTCTTGTCTCAAGCATGCAAGAATGGTGCGGTTGAAGATGGGGATTAAAATAGAGAATAGCCTAAGTAAGCTAGGAGGGAGAAGAAAGGAGTGGGGGAAGACAAAAATATAAAAGGAAATACCACCTTTTGCCTTCAAACACTCTCAAACTTCATTAGATGCTTGGACTTGATCTTGGATGGACTTGGAAGGGGCTGGAATGGGGTCTTCTATGGCATAGAGGGCCTTGTAGGTGAGGTGGATGGGCTAGAGTGAGGTGGAATACAACCTAAGTGTTGGAGGGGAGAGATATATGGGGGGGTTTCGAATTTCTGGAGCTGTTTATGTAGAGTTTTGTTACAATTTTCAATTCTTCAGTATGCAAAAAAGGAGGCCTGTATTTATAGACAACTCTAGAGAGACCTGGCGTATGTACTACATGCGCCAGTATTATTCTATTGGCAGAATGCTGCGTGGCAGTCATTGTACTGGCTAAATCTTAAGGGCTAAGAAAAGTTTGATCGATCTGATAAAAAACTGGGTGCATGTAGCATACGCTCCATCGCCCCGTCGCTGGGAGTGTTCGTTTAAACTTTGCCTTGATAATTGCGCCAACCGAAAAGGTTTTGGAGAAATCGGTTGCGTCCACAATGTTCTCCTAGGGTTTCTCGTGAACTTTTGAGTTTTCAAAAAGCCTAAACGGTGTTTAAAAGTGTGAGATGTCGTATTGGAAAGTGTGCATGAAATCACATTTTTGCAGAGTGTTTGTGATACGCTCCGGGGGGGTTCAAAAGTAGCTATTTGTGTGTCGCATGATCGAGGCCTTCAGGAAGTGATATCTCCAGTCAGACCGTACAGATTGAAAGTACTCTAGAAATACTTTTGAAAATTTTCTAATTTACGCATTTCTCAATTCATTTGACGACGCGTCATAACTAAGGAATCGGAAGAAAAATCAATCTTGGCGGAGCGTCTATGAGACGCTCTAGGGGGGCTTTCATTGAGTCGGGAGTGTTAAGTGTCGTAAGGTCCACCTTAGGTTAAACAGATGTGTATGACAAGACTCGATGTTCACTATTCTAGGATTGGTGCAGTTTCGGGGTGCGTTTGGGTTGGCCAGAGGCAAAATGGTCATTTTGACTAAGCTCAGTTGAAAAGGCCAGGAACAGGTCAGAGTGTTGTGTTAAGCATGCCGAATCGTTCAGGGATGATCCTGGGATATTTTTCTACTATTTGGTGGGGTTTGTATTGTGTTGGGGCATTTAGAGATAAAATGGTCATTTTGACCGAAGTTAACCAGAATGGGACCGGAGTTAGACAGAATGGCAGTTTGAATATGCCTAACTATTTAGGATCACTTTGGAAAGGTGGACTTATCGTCTTGAGAAATTTGAACGTTCTCAAGAAGTGCCTGAAGGCTCAAGGGGCAGGTTTGGTCATTTTTCACCGAGTCGGGCTAGCAAGCGCCGATGTTGACCTAGGTATTGGTTCCTTAGATCGCCCGGTCTAAGAAAGCCACCTGTGCAGTGTTGGTCCCTGAGATAGCCCGGTCTCAGAAAGCTACCTGTAGGGCGGTGTTGGTTTTTGAGAACGCTTGGTCTTAAAAAGCTACCTATGAGGGTGGTGTTGGTCTCTGAGAACACCTGGTTTCAGAGAACTACTTGATGATGGACATTCTACATTGGCGGGCTAGCAGGCGCCAGAAGTGAACCGTTTGAAATTTGATAAGGTGTTAGTCCCTGAGATCGGCTGATCTCAAGAAGCTACTTGGATGGCATTAGTTCTCGAGACCGCCTGGTCTCGAAAAACAGCCTAGAATGCCTAGGGGCATAATGATGCTGTGGGATCGGGAAGCAACTACTTAATTAGATTGGAGTTTGAAGGACCCGTCTTGGGCCCGTATATATTGAGATGTTTGAAAATTGGATCTGATCGGGCTGGAGATTGCTGAGCGGGCAAAAATAGGGTGCTTACATCATGGTTTTGTTCTCTCGCAATGAGACCATTGCAATCTTTATGTTGGTTGTGGGGGGGGGGGGGGGGGGGGGGGGGGGGGGGGGGGGGGGGGGGGGGGGGGGGGGGATCATTTTGATGGTTTGTGCTCTATTCATGGGTGTAATTAGCTATTGTAATGGTTTTCAAAATTTTAGGAGGGTCACTGGCATGATTCAGTGGATGTGTCCACTATTTTTTTCTAGCAACTAGGAAAACTTTTCGTAGGATTTTGTGTTTTGATAAACTGATTGATCGTTCAACCAATCGTTCGATCGATTGAATGGTTGATCGATTGATCGTCCAATTTATTGCCGAAGTCATCCAATCAATCAAATATGTCAGCATTATTTGGACTTTTGAGGGCATTTATTACCAAATGATCAAAGGCAAGTGTAAACGATTGATCGGTCGATTGATCAATTATTAAGGCTTCAATCGTTCGCTAGGGGGATCGATCGCTTTAATGAATCAAACGAGTGAACGTCTAAATTCTATGTAAGGTCAATTGATCTCATTTGATTTTCGTTTGATCACTTAGAGGGAGATTTTTGAGGGGCACAAGTTATTCTAACGCAGCAAGGCCTTGCCAAATCATTCTGGTGGACCCTACTTCTCAGAATTGCCATATTTGTCCTCCTATAGGTACTCTTACTCCCATTCTCTTGTCTTATTCATTGCTACTTTTATTTGTAGTAGTTTACAGGGGTTAGGGGAATGTACTGTTGTTCTTTTATTGCTATATTGTTGTCGGTATATTCATTAGTATGGTCGATGGAGTGCTGGGGTCAAGGCTTACCCTGGCCACTGTAATGGCCCAGTAAGCCCATCGAGCATCTCGGGGAGGTGTAGAGTATAAGGTGCATGATGAGACTCGTTTTAAAGGGATAGAGCAGGAGAGAGCGAGCGCATAACCAACTCTAGGGTAGGATGAAATTATGGTTGAGAGGCGCTGGGTTGTGAGTCAATTTGATGAGGACCCATTCTTTTGGCTTAAGCCTATGACTCAGCGTCATTGGTTGGGTTTAGCTAGGTTTAAGGGCCAATACTCAACTACTCTGGCAATTGAGTTCAACGCCAACATTTCTTCAGACGAGACCTTTGATTATTTTATCGTTTGGTCCTCAGTGAGGGGTAGTCAGATAATGATTACTCCTGATTCGTTTGCCAACTAGTTTGACCTCCTAATGTAGCTGATCCTCAGTTTAGTTATGATGGGTTGGGTGCCCCCTCCCATGAGGAGATGTGTGCAGAGATTCTAGCCCTTGGGGAGACATGGCTTACTTCTCATGTGCTTATTAGGCAGCTTGCTCGTCGTTATCACCCACTTTTCCTTTGGACTTGTTATACTATTTTTCCTTTGGGTAGGACAATGGAGTGTAGTAGATTTTGGGGCCAACTTATGTGGGCCATTGGGATGGGTTGGACCATCGATCTTCCTCACTTTATATTTCTGGCACTCTAGGCCGGCATGCAATTGATGACCACCCAAGATAGCATCCCCTTTGGCTATTTTTTCACTACGAGGATTAGGGTAGCGAGGGTGAGTGTTGCTAATGTGGTTCTCATGACTTCGAGGACGGACGTCGACTTGGTCATGGAGAAGAGAGTGGCAGGGTAGTTGGGGGTGTTCAGAAGAGAGCTCGGCCAGCTCAGCCAGCTCATCTAGTTCAGCCAGGGCAGCTCATCCTCAGCCAACTCAACCACCTTAAACAGAGCAACAGTAATAGGGTCAGGGATGATCTTCCATAAAGACGTTACTTTAATAGCAAAGTTAGCTGAAGTTCCTACATTCTCAGACCCTTGTTACCATTCAGGAGAAGATGACAGCTCAGCAAATAGACTGAGTTTAATGGTAGATAGACATTGCAGATAGCTGACTGCACTTTCAAGTAGATTGGAAAGCATGACACTGCAATAACTACACTTTACACCTAGTTGACTACCATTCAGGATCAACAATAGGTTTAGTCTACCCATCTTTAGGAGATTATTCAACATATGGGACATCCACCCTCGGATAAGGACAATGATCTATTTGCAGCTTGGCATGGAGTTTAGATACACTTTGTATGCATTCAATTTGATGTTGTATCCAAAACTCTGTTTTGTTATAGTGGATATCCATTTTAAGTTTTCATTGTATACATCTCTTATATTACCTTTGTCTTTACCATGTATAGACTTTTCAGTTACAGGTGTACTTTGACATTGATGTATATGTTTCATCTATACTTTCCTGACAGAGATTTAGGTATTGTATGGTCTCGGTATTGTTCTTTCATTACTTTGGCATATTTTGCCATATATTTTTCATGTTGATTTCTAGTTATTCATGGTGGATGTGTTGACTCTTCATTTTCGAGATACCATAACACTACTTGTGAAAGTGTCATTTAAGACTAAAAGATAGGAATCTTTGCATGTATGTTAACTCAAGTTGATGTTGATTCACTCTTTACATCTAACGCTTTATTAGGTTACTTCATTCATGCATTAGTAGAGGAGATTACATCATTATACACAATCATGCCTTATAATTTCATTTGTTACTGTCTTTTGCATCTCCATCCTTAAATTAGTGGAGATTTTTACCTTGTAAGTTTTAGAGCATTTATCGCCTTTCGGAGTGGTTATATTTACTTAAAGATAATTCTTCACTCTCATCTTCTTCAATAACTTTATTATGCTTGCATTTGATTCATGAGTTGAGTATTGATCTTGATTTTGATACTTATACTCTATGAAATGTTATGGTTTTGTACTTTTGGGATATGATTATAGGCTCTTATTCTTTTTGATAGCCATGACTTTTCTTTTGAATGAGCCATATGTTCTTTTTAACTTCATTTGTCACCTTTCTTCTCTTATTGTTACCCATGTGATGTAATACTTCATCTCTCTCATTTCTTGCAAAGGGACGCCTAAGAAAAAAAAAAAAGGAGAATAAGAGTGAGTTGTGTGGGGGCATTGAAAAATAAAGTAAAGCAAAAAAGAAGATTAGTTGAGAAGTTTAATAGAAAATGAGCATATTATAAAGGTAAAATATTGAATGCAACAGAGAAAGTATCAATTGGTTGGCAACAAAAGAAAAAAACGTGTTACGAAGTTGAAAAGAAAAAAAAAGTGAAGACAAAGAGGAAGAGACTGAGGAAAGTGTTTGAATCCTAAAAGAAAGAGTGGAGTTATTGGTCATTCATTATTTCATGTTTTGATCACACAGGATATGACCTATGCTTACCCTTTTTACCTTTACTTCTTACCTCTTCTACCCTACCCTTTGTACCTCAAAAAGGACCTAGTTGATCCAAGTTATGCTTAATTAAGAATTTCATTAGAGTATAACCTATATTTTGTCAACCTCTTTAAATCAATGCTCAGCTATGAATGTCCTTTCATGAATTTATACTAGGTTGATACACTTATACATCTTTTCGGTTATTGTGGTGGCTATACTCACTTGATTTTCCTTTTACATTTACTCTTTTGATGAGCATGCCATTGTAAGAGCCATATGGGATTTTAGTTATGAGCGTATGCCAGTGAGTTGTTAAATCAAAGCTTAAAAATTTGGGAATGCATAAGTGTATTTCATTTAGGTTATATAGCATGATTCTACACATACACATAAGCCTTTGTATAAATGATTATATATCTTTGCATGTGTTAGGGGATAGGAGTGATATCTAATGTTAACTAGAGTTGGATCATGCATGTTTTGCTTATTCTTGTCTTAATTAGCAATTCATAGAGGGGTAACCTAAGGGTTTAAAGGTTTGATGCATGGGCTAAATGCATTCACGACTCCTAGAAAGTGAAGCTTATTTTGTGTACATATTTGTTTTTAGTTATAAATTTTGCTAGGGACTAGTAAAAAGTTAAGCTGGGAGGTGTGATTACACTTCAAAAGTATAATCTTAAAGTCCAAATTAGCTGAATGTTAGCTATTTTTGTATATATTAGATTGTTGCTTTATCCTCTGAAATGACCTAAACATGCCTTAATTTGTTTTTGCAGGAATTGGAGTTTAAACAAAGATTGTTTAACTCCACGATCAGCCGATCGATTAAAAGGAGGAAAAATTAGTCAACTGATCGATCAGCCGATCGATTGCTTAACTCCACGTTCGATTGGGGACGTCGGAAATCCATGATCGCTCTACTGTAGCTGCAGAGGTCCTCCAAAAGCCAAACTTCAGAGAGGGTATTTTTTCGATCGAAGGGCAATTGATGACCGATCAATCGCCTCCCCTCCAGATCGATTGGTTTACGCAATCCCTCTTTTTAAACACACGTATGTAAGGCTATTTTTGACCTTTTTGAGGGGGACTCTCATTCTCTCTCATTATAGAACTGGTTCGACCTCAAAAGTGCTCTATTATCTGCAAGTACAAGGTTAACAGTTGTAGTTTTATTAGGGAAGTCCTGAAGTGTATTTCCTCAACAACCAAGCCCAATATAAGCTATTGACAGTAAACTCGCACTAAACTAACTTGAATTGAATATAAATTGTGAATTGAATCTAAAATTAAAAGAGAAAATAAAAGAAACTAAAAATCTTTTAGGTTTTGAAAAGTTGATTTGCTCACAATTAGGCGATTAACACCAATGCAAGTTAAAGTAAAAGCAATTTAAATACTAATTATCAAAGTAAACAAAACAATTAAGATTTGAAGGCAATAAAGAAATATGGAATTAGATTCAATTGATTCAATCACCCAATTCATCTAAAACTTTCAATGAGATTTACAACTCAAATCAAACATAACAATCAAGAGTGTTTGATTTGGAGGATTTAACTTTGAAAATCAATAATTGTTAAGCAATTGAAATTAGATTCATAGTCAATAGAGAAATCAAAGGTTAATACTATCGATTTAACTAGGGTCAATACCAAATTGGGAGATTGAGCATTGAATTAGCCAAACATAGTCAATAACCTAGGTGTTCTAAGGCATCTAGCAATCAATTGACGCGAATGAATTCCTAACAATCGTAGATTAATTATTTAGTAAAAGACCATAGATTAATACCATCGATTTGGGTAATTAAAATCTCCAAACTTAGTCAATAATCTAAGTATTTTAAGACATCTACATGCAATTACTCAGAATTAGGAATTTAGAAAAATAAAGTAATAAATTCATGAGATACCTCAATTGAAACCATTGAATTCCTTGAGTGACCTTCACATTTGAACCCAATTTAATAGGCTAGCTATTTGAATCTATCATAAAAGCATGTAAACAATGTAAAAAAAACATATAGAGATATAAATTTAAACTTTACTTGAACAATAAAAGTGTTTGGTTGCAAGAAAAATAAAGGAAATTACAAGAAAATGAAGGAAAATACAAGGAAATGAAGGAAAATTACAAACTATAACTCTATTCTACTCCTACAAAGCTAAATCTAAGCAAAACAAGAAGAAAAAAATGGGGTAGAACCCCCTTGAATGAGTTGCTACCACCTCCTACCTAAAACTAATCCTAAAAAATACTAATTTTCAAGAACTCGTCCAAAACTAGGTTTAAAACTCATTTTCTACGTAGAGCGTTCGAACGGCGTCTGAAGAGCACTGCAAATGCACTTCGGACACAAAACATACAATCTAAAAGTCGAAATACCATCTAGACAGACTTTGGACACACTATTCTATTGGTCATTATTCAATTAGACGTGTACTGTTCACCGTTCGAACGGTATTATTCACTGTTCGAACGATTAACAACATTAAAGCTTGCATTTGACCACATTAGAGGTTGATTCAGTTGATGCACATTAGAGAAAAAGTTGTAAATTTTGAAATCTTCTTTCTAATGACACAAAAATCAGCTCAATCGGGCATCAGATTAAAAAGTTATGACTATAATACTGAGACAAGTTGGAATTCTCATCACTGGTTTGTTCGTTTTGAATCCGCTGTGATCATTCTTCTTGCTTCTTTATGCTTTTATTAGCTTCTATAACCTACAAAACATACACAAAACATAATCAAACATATATCTAACTAAAATAAGGTAATTAACACTAATTTAAGTCTAATAAAGTGCAAATTAAAGGCCTATGATTACACATTTATGGTGTAATCACACCCCCCAACTTATATTATGCTAGTCCCTAGCAAAAACTATCACAAATATAAAGGATAATCTCCACTTTCGTAGGAGTCACGGATATATTTAGCTTTTGCACAAAGTTTTTTAACTCCTAGGTTACCCATAGTAGACGAGTGGTGTCTTGTGAGAGCTTCTAGTGATAATACCCATAAACATCCTTTTGTGAATTGCAAATCAAGATAAGAATAAGGAATGAATGCATAATCATATTCAAAGTCAACATTAGATGCCACTTCAAACTCCTAACACTTGCATTAATATGCAACAAGTCATACAAAAGAGAGGTTCATGTGTGTGGTTGAAGAATCATGCTAAACAACACAAATGAAACTCACTTAGGCAAATTCAAACCTTTAAAGTTTTGATTCAATTCTCACCGAACATATACTGGCAATTAAAGACCCACATGGTTCTCACAATGGTATGTTCAACGATGGAGTAAATGTAAAGAGACAAATCAAGTAAATATACCAATTACAAAAGCTAAAAAGATAGAAGCGTATCGACTTTAGCATAGCTCTACGAAAGAACGTTTATAGTTAAGTATTGATTCAAAGAAATTAACAAGGGATAACTTTTATTCTATTGAAAACTTTAATCAAGCACAACTCGGATCAACTAAGCCATGTAGAGGTGAAGATAGCAATGCAAAAAAGGTGAAGGGTAAGGGTAAAGAGAGGAAGCAAATGGTCATATTATGTCTGATCAAGACATGAAATGATAAATGCAAGATAACTACAACTATCCCTTTTCAACATTTAATACACTCTCCTCCACTTTTTGCTCTTCTCTTAAAATTTTTTTAACTTTTGAACTTCTCTCTTATTCTTTTATTCTTTTTATTCTTTTCTTGCTTTTTCTTTTGTTTCCATCCTTTTATCATCCCCTTTTTAGATTCAATATCTACTTTTCATCTTTTAATATACTCTTTTGTATTGAATTCCCCAAATCAATCTCTTATTTTTTTTTCTTCATGCTTTAGCAATACAAAAATATTCTTTTCTCACATAAGTGTCCCTTGCAATACAAGAGAGGAAATCATTTTGCACTTTTCAAAAGGATAAAAGTAAAAGATCAACAAGGGTCAAGAGAAATGCACGGTTCGGCAACAAAAAACTTATGGCTATCAAGAAGAATAGGGCATAGAATCATATCCAAAGTTGTACAACCGAAGCATTTCATAGAGTACAAGTGTCAATATCAAAATCAAAACTTAACTCATAAACCAAATACAAGCATAATAAAGCTATTGAATTAAATGAGGGTGAAGAAACTATATTTGAGTAAATGTAAATACTCCAAAAGGCGATATATACTCTAAACTTCACAAGGCAATAATCTCCACTAATGTAAGGATGAAAAATGCAAAAACTAGTAATAAATGATATTATAAAGCATGATTGTGCACAATGATATAATCCTCTCTATAAATGCATTAATTAAGCAATCCCCGTAACATGTTAGTTATGAGGAGTGAATCAACATCATATTGAATAAAGATACATGCAAGAATTCCTATATTCTAATCTTAAAAGATACTTTCACAAGTAAAGTTATGGTTCCTCGGAAATAAAGATTCAACATATCCACTATAAATAACTAGTAATTATTATGAACAAAATATGAATAAATGTACCAAATCAATGAAAGAATCGATACTGAGACCATGAGATACTTCAACCTCTTACCAAAGATCCCAAGTAATTGAAAGATCATCATTCGATATAATACCTAAGAAGAATTAATATACCACAAAGAGATTGAAATGTAACAAGAGATATATAGCAATAAAGCTCAAAAAGGACATCAAAATGACTTCTCTCACGAACAATAGAGTGTTAGATGTATACAATGAAATAGCACTAACATAAATGACATCTAATTCTATCTCTAACTAGAGGAAGTCATAATTTTTTATTTTTTTTATAGGGTGCAAAACAAATAAACAAAATTTAAAGGGCAAACTAAAGAAACAAAAGCCGAAAATAGAGGCAAAGCCTCTACCCACCTCAACTTAAAATGATGCATTGTCCTCAATGTATGAGAATAAAGCATGGAATGCAATTAAATGGTGGGAAGAGAGAAAATAAGGTGCCTAATGCACCCCCAACTTATAATGAGAAAACAAACTAAAAAAATAAAGAAACAAAACAACTACTCCTACTCCTACCCAACTTGGAGAAAGAGTCACCCAATGCCACAAAGTGAGAATTTACCATCATCCCACACATTAATCCTTAAAATTTTCAAAGAGACCAAACAAGCATAAGAATAGACAGTGGCCACTTCTTTGATGAACTTAATGATATAACTTTGAGGTAAAAAATGTCCTGAAATGTAGAAAATGCAAAATGATCATGCACAAAAATGCTAATGATGCTCATACCATAAAGTGATTGACCTTCCCTTCTTTTTGTTGGTCGTCTATGGGAATGATGTTTGATTCTAATGTTGGGATATGAAGCTCCAAAGGCTTCGGTAGAGTAGGACTACGTGCTAGAGGCTCAAAAGTAGGGATTTCATGATCCCTAAACATGGTAGGCATAGCCTTTAGGCCATCAACATTCTCTATTATTTGCAAATTTCCAACATCTAATAGACTAACATCATCACTAAGAGTAATCTCATCAGTACCCTTTTCTTCTTGCTTGACGTTCTCTATCTTGAACTCTTCTCTCTCTAGTTCTTCATCCCGTGATTCATTTTCAATAATTTCCTCACTTACCTTAGGAACGTCTTCCTTAGACTCAAAGTGTCATACCCCAACCTAATTAGACATTATTAACGGCACATTAGGTAGGGCGTGATCGCACAGGCCACCGTACTTGCGAACGACACCTTACCATACACCAAACGATAAACTGCAAATTAACTAAACAGATATATATATATATATATATATATAAGAACTATGCATCTATACTGTATTATATAGTAAAAGTAAACCATACGTTAATTAAAAAGTCATGACATAAAGTATTATATAAAACCAAGTCTCAATGTCTCATACAAAATATGACAAGAAACAGAAGTAAGGTAGCAAAAGTTCGCCCCTAAGACTCAACACTACTGACACCAACATGGACGCCACCACGACAATGACTAGGACTATCGTGAACCAAACTCCATCCTTAGCTCACCTGTTAAAAAGGTCTGTATGAACGTGAGCTAAAAGTCAATGTGCTCACGGTAGATAATCAAATTTATAAAGAATGATAACAAGTACCCATAGTGCACATCCAGATATAAATGATCACATCTAAGTATAAATGATTAATGTATGTATATATCATGAATGTCTCAATGTAATGAATGTATCACCCATATGTGTGTGCAAGTTTAGAAAATGTTGGCCCAATGTGTGATGGCTCGTTATTAAGGATACCCCACGTTGACACCCTTTTAGATCTACCCAACATCAGTTAATCTTTAGGTTAGCCTCACATCGGTAAAACCTTCCTCCATAAAATGCATTGGCATACGATATGAATGGTATGCAATGTCACCTCATATATAACCTTATCAATATCACAACATATATATAACCTCATCAATATTACGTTATAGATAATTATCAAGCACTTCAATATGAACAAGACTATCTATTTTCCTACAATCAAGACCAACGTTCATAACAATACAAACAATATATTCACTTCTATATGAATAAGATTATCTCAATTCTTACTTGTCACTGCACACACACATCATGACAAAGATCACTCATTGGATGTCGTTAAAGGATCTTGCCTTAGGGGTCACAGATTTGGGCGTCAGAATTCTGCAGAGATAGTCTAACTTCAAAAATTCACCATAATTCGAAATTATAATATTTTTTAGTGAAACCAAAGCTCAAATTACCATCATAACGCTAAGTTAAAGTTTTCAATAATTTAATTACAAATAAAATTTGTAGTTAGGTCAAAACATCTCCAAACAACAGCCCTATCACATAGATGACTCTGGTTATGGCAGTCATGGATGATTTCAAGTTTTTACCATAAAAGTCCTCACCTCCTACTCCCATTTACATGGCATATAAGACATACACGTGCAAGAACCCATGAATACACTATCATTCAACCATGACCATGAGATGTCTCACCTTAGGAATGAAGACACAAGCCTTTCCTAAACCTCTTCTTCCTTTTCTTCTTTCTCTCCTTTCTCCTCTCTTCTTCCTCTTCTCTTTCTTTATCTCTCATTCATCCGAATAATGAGGAGTCAAAAAACTCCTCACCTAACTTTTCTCTCCCAACTCCTAATCAATCTAGCTAACTTTTCTACAAAAGAGTCCACCAACTAACTCACTAATGATGAAATGATACATATCACACACACATGCACCCACATAATTTTATATACTAATTAACCATGCAATAAATGTAATTAAATTAAATAAACCAATTTAACTAATTCTAATATATAATTAAATTAATTATGAAATTATAAGATTAGAGTCTTACACAAAGTCTTGAGGAAGGGTAATTTGATCAATGGTGTCCTCAATTGTAATGTTAGTGGCAGGATGGATTTGTTCAATTGGATCAACTTGCTCTTGGTTAGGATAAAAATCAAGGTGAAATGCATTAAAACTCTCTTCGGGTGGAGGTGGATATTCAAAGTAATCATGGTGGTAATAAATTTGTGTTGCTTTATGAAAATAGTCAAATGGGTTTTTTAGGTTTGAAGGAAGGCTTGATAGCACTGTGAAAAAGATCCCTCATGTCCCCTACCAAGATTAGATTGATTACATCTCCCAAGATTGAGAGGTGGTTGAGGAGGCTTCCTTTGGTCATTAGCTCTAAGGCATTCCCTAAGAGACATATTGGATAATTCTTGTGGTCTAAGCTCATTAGGTCGAATACAGTTTCTAAGAGACCTACATGGAGGTGTTTCTACACCACCATTCTTATGAATGCTCCCATTACCACCATTCTCTACCCGTTGAGAAGAATATTCCATTGTGTTTATGCCAATGTGGTAAGATGGCAATGAGTATGAAAATGAGCCACCAAATATAATGAAATGTACAATGTAAGATGGATGTAATTCACAAACAAATGTAGCGTACCACACCTCAACAAATCATATGCTATAATGCTTAATAATTTTCCATCCAAACCTCCAATCTTCACATAGTAAATTCCACCAATTTAAGCAATTTCAACCAAACGTCCAATCTCCACAAGTTATATACCACCAATTTACAATTAAATATAATTTCTAATTTTTCACTAGCAATCATCCAATCGAATTATTAAAACAAAACAAAATCTATACTGATCAAACAAAATAAACTTAAAATAAAGAGAAAAAGAAAGAAACAAAATCTATCATGGTATCACACAAAAAGTGGAACGAAGTTACCAATGTCCTAAGCCAAAGATTCCTTCATCGTGGTAAATGAATGGAGATTCAATCCACCAATTGCTCTTCAACCCAAAGCTTGTTAGTGCTCGCCTTATGCCTTTGATCCCCGACAACGATGCCAAAAACTTGGTTCGACCTCAAAGGTGCTCTATTATCCGCAAGTGCACAGTTGATGGTTGTAGTTTTATTCAGGAAGTTCAGAATCGTATTTCCTCAAGGACCAAGCCTAATATAGGCTATTGACAATAAACTCGCATTAAACTAACTTGAATTGAATAGAAATTTTGAATTGAATATAAAATTAAAACAGAAAATAAAAGAGACTGAAAATCTTTTGAGTTTTAAAAAGTTGATTTGCTAACAATTAAGTAATTAACACCAATGCAATTTAAATTGAAAGGAATTTAAACACTAACTATCAAAGTAAACAAAGCAATTAAGATTTGAAGGTAATAAAGAAATATGAAATTGGATTCAATTGATTCAATCAGCCAATTCATCCAAGACTTTCAATGAGATTAATAACTCAAATCAAACATAACAATCAAGAGTGTTTGATTCGAAGGATTTAACTTTGAAAACTAATAATTTTTAAGCAATTAAAATTAGATTCATAGTCAATAGGAGAATCAAAGGTTAATACCATAAATTTAACCAAGGTCAATACCAAATTGGAAGATTGAGCATTGAATTAGCCAAATATAGTCAATAACCTAGGTGTTCTAAGGCATCTCAATTGATGCGAATGAATTTCTAGCAATCGTAGATTAATTATGTAGTAAAGAGCCATAGATTAATACCATCGATTTGGGTAATTAAAATCCTCAAACTTAGTTAATAATCTAAGTATTCTAAAACATCCTAAGAATTAGGAATCTAGAAAAATAAAGCAATAAATTCATGAGATACCTCAATTGAAACCCTTAGATTCCTTGAGTGCCCTTCACATTTGAACCCAATTTAAGAGGCTAGCTATTTGAATCTATCATAAAAGCATGTAAACAATGCAAAGAACACGTATAGAGATGTAAATCTAAACTTTACTTGAACAATAAAAGTGTTTGGTTGCAAGAAAAATAAAGAAAAGTGCAAAAAAATGAAGAAAAATACAAGAAAATGAAGGAAAAGTACAAACCATAACTCTATTTGGACAGCCACTGTTTGGATGGTCAACAACCTTGAAACTTGCATCTGATCACATTAGAGGTCGATTTAGTTGATGCTCATTATAGGCAAAGTTGTAGATCTTGGAATCTTCTTTTCAATGACACAAAAATTAGCTCAATTGGACATCGGATCAAAAAGTTATGACCATAATACTAAGATAAGTTGGAATTCTCATCACTGATTTGTTCGTTTTGAACTCACTTTGATCATTCTTGCTTCTTTTTGCCTTTATTAGCTTCTATAACTTATAAAATACACACAAAACATAATAAAATATATATTTAACTACAATAATGTAATTAACACTAATCTAAGTCTATCAAAGTGTGAATTAAATGCCTATGATTACACTTTTATGGTGTAATCAAGAACCTAGAGAAATTTAGAGAAGTAGTGTTAGAGATAGATATTGTAGTTTCTTTGATTTTTTTAGCACGTTCTTTCTATTTTCCTTGTAACCAAATACTCAATTTTCTCTATAAGACCCTAAATCTATTATTTTTTATGTCTTCTTAACAATTCTACATGCTTTTTATGATGGAATTCTCTAGCAAAATTCTACTTATGGATGCAATTGTGAGGATCTATCAAGATTTACATGGAGATTGAAAAGGAGTATTCTAATTCTATTGAATATCTTTAGATTTCTTCTACTCTATTCAATTGGAGTTGATTTCTCTAGAAATTTTAGATTCATAATCATGATTTGATGAATTTATAGTTTGCTTTTGAAAATATCACAAGGTTTTCAAATCATACTCCAACTGGGAGAGAACCCAAGATTTTCAAGTCTAAATTCCCCAAATCAAGGATCTATGGAGAGATCCTTGATTTGAGTTATCCAAAATCTCTCTCTTCAATCCCAAGTGAAAATTGGTAGATTGGATCAATTGTATCTACACCTCTCTTAAAAATCAATTTGATTCTTTAGTTAATCAATTTGAATTGCAAGTTGTTAGAGTTAATTAGATTTAATTGTTTAGCTTTAGTCTCAATTGTCCTTAATTCTTTAGCTTAGTGGGTAATTGCTTGCATTTTTATTGGGTAATTGATTAGCTGATAATTTTACTTAAAATTGCTTAGAGGTTAGCTAATTAACTCCCCAAACCGCCAATAGATTTTCGATCTAATTTTGGTTGCTATAGATTGATTCTCCACTTGTTTTTAGTAATATGAGCTCAATATCTCTCTAACTTCTTGCTTCGTGGTTATTGCTAGATTTGCACAAATCCCTTAGGAAAGAACGATTCGAACCCAACCGATAAAATTACAACACGGCCACTTACTCTTAAGTGTATGTTTGGACGTGGATCAACCTTTAGAAAAGTTAGTGAAGACCTTTAGAAAACTTAGTAGAAATCTACATGAATAATTTTATAGATACTTAGTTAGAACTTAAGGAAAAAAAATATATACAATTTAATATTTTAAGTTTCTAAAGTGTTTTTCCTAAGTTTTCAAAGAGTTTTCGTTAAATATCTTAAGAATTTTCAAAACATTTTCTCCACATTTCCTAAACGTTTTTTCAAATTTTCGAAACGAGTTTCGTATTAGTATTAGAACCGCGTTTCTCCCTTCAAAATGAGTTTTTCGATAACTATGGTTGAGTCTTGACAGGGTACAATTGTAACACACAAATCTTTTAGTCTAAAATTTAAGACAAGAAAATGTAGTATTAAATTGAATTTTAGCAATTGAATGAGGGGAGTACACTATTGGGTACAATTTCTAATAAAACAAATAATCTTGGTTGAATGAGAGAGTTCTTTGGACTTTAAAAAATATCTCTTTCTAGAGGGTGAACTATAGGGTGAAGAGAACTCAAATGACTTTGTAATTTTTTATAATAATTATTCATAATTATTTATTTATAAGAGAAAATAATCAATAAAGATATTTATCATCCAAATTTAATTAAAAAATATTTATTCTCTCTCCTTAACAGGGTGTTTAATT